>OVBE01005924.1:0-19484 GCA_900406425.1 Iberis pinnata
TTATTATATAAGTCCCATTTTCTTATATAATATTTAGTTGTTAATATTCATTATTTACTAGTGTTCAAAAATAAGTAGGTGGGGTAGCGGCTCACCGTATATCGCATGAATGTATACATTCGTAATGCTTCGAAAAAATTGTATTATAGTTACGTCCATAACCACAAAAAACTAAATTAACTATCAAACGATTATAAAAATTATTACTAGTTTCAGTATAACATAAATACAAAAGCTTTTTATTCTAGTTTTCCATATTCTTCCTCTCCACTTACCTCTATATATAAGTATATATGGTTGATAGCCTCGCCATTTAATTCTAAATATATATTGAAGATGACAGATCTAAGTAGTATAGCAAGGGTCGAATTCTACATAAACTAGGAAGCACAACTTTCAGTTTAATGTCGAAATAAGCTAAGAAAAATAAAATAGTTAGTTGTAGATGAGTATAAGAAATAACAGTAAATTAATAAAAACTAAATCATATAGTAAAAACATCATACATTAGGAAATCCATAGGTAGTTAGATTATCATGCAGAGATTTTCTTTGAATATAATTCTCAACTCAAAAGACATAATCTAGAATAATCTCCTCCCAAAGTATTAGATCCCTATGTTCGAATTACTAAAGACAGCCTCCCGCCGTATTTAGATAATTCAAACATGCATTACGAAACAGATTCGATAAGTTCATAAGCCCTTAAGACAATACTACTGCAAGAAAAAAGACACTTACTCATCCAGGCTAGGTCACATCTCTAAACAAAATCTCTTTTTGTTTATCAATCTAAAATCAATGAACTAGTTAACTACTCTAATTAATGCATTAAGATCATTTATAGACTGAGAACCTAACAATTTATATCCCTTTATGATAACCCTAACAATCAAATGTGATTTCCCTATGAAAACCTAAAACCTAACAGGAAAAATACTCAGAAATCATAAAGTAAACCAAAATCATAGATATTGAAGAACACATAATTAAAACCAAAAGATGAAAATAGATATTGATATATAACGAGGGTTCATAACCACTTCTCCAATACAGGTTCGGATTCGTCTCCCTCAATAAGAATTCTAAATTGTAAAAGCATAGCAAGACAATAAAATAAGCCTTAGGCTTTTGTAGTCTGAAATATAAAGAATAAAAATAAGGAAAATTTCAGATAATCTTGCGGACGGTCTTACAATTTGACATAATTAAATATTTTCTCAGGTTTGGAGATCGATTGATCCCTAGGGAGATCGATCGGGCACTGATAAATAAGATGGATCAATCCAAGTGAAGATCGATCAATCTATTGGTTAGTATAATTCTAAGAGGTTTTGCCAGATCGATACCATGGGAGATCAATCGATCACCTTATCCGAGCAAATGCATAATTGAGGATGACGATCGATCTCATTATAGATCGATCCCTCCGTCTTCAGACTTAGCTGTTTTGCATCTGAAATGCTATGAAATCTATTCTTTTTCTCCAAAATGACCCGAACACATAGAATCTTGAAAATATGCCAAATATACAAGGGAAACGTTCGGATAATGCATAATTGTATACATAAATGCCCACCATTATACATCAAATCGTTGCTTGCCCTCATGTAAAGCAAGACCAAATCCAGAGAAGATGTTTTAAAATAGACCACACATGAACTCACAGAATCTAAAGAACCCCAAGTTAAGCAATAAAAAATGGACCACCACTTAACGATCAAAAAGTTTTCTACTCAAAATTCCAAATCAATCAAACTATCAAGTCATTTCAACCAGCTCATCATATTCATTTAAGTTCAGCGCACTAAAGTAACCTTTTCTATCAAAGTCCCCATACCAAATAGAGCATCAATAGACTTATGCTCATGATCCTTTTCCCTTTTTTCTCATTTTTTTTTTCAACTTAGCTTTCGCTTCGTTTCTATTCTCTATTTTTTAGCAGATGATTTTATGGGTTGAGGAAACGGAGTTCAAGGTCAATTGTTTAATCCCTCTATTACTGTTTTAAAGGGAAGGAGAGAAAGAATTTAGGATCATACTGAAAGAACTTATCGATTTTACAAATAACTGAAGAGCAAGGTACCTAGTTTTTAAGGCATACAAACACCGTAAGAGAAATTAAGATTATATTCAGTCATAATAGGTTAGAGCTAGTATCAAATCATTAACAATACAAAATATCAGAACTTTCAAAAGCCTAATTATAAGTCAATGGGGTTATAGATCTATCACAACATTTAAATCTAAGGATGTTCGTCAAAAGTAGATGATACATAACTCACATTAGGTTAGTAGTCATCATTGATTCTGGTTATCCTAAATCATAGCAAACTCAAAACTAAAAATAAATAGGTTATGAACTAAAACCAAAATTGACTCAAAAATTGGAAGCACTAAATCTAAAACACCAGATAGTGGGTTGACTCCCACTCAGCGCTTTTTAAACATCACTAGCTTGACGAACTTACCTCCTAAGTTGGTGTTGGATCAGCATCAAAAGATGCTCCATAACAAGATCCAAGAGTGGACATCGTCAACTTCAGAACCTTACTCATCACATCCTTTGCCACATCGGTTCCCTTCTCTTTAAGCTATAAGGTCAAAAAGGCTATGACATTTTAGAAGGGCATTGAAGTACCTTTGTTTTTCACCTTATATCAATTGAATCGCAAACTACTAATGAGGAATCAAAGTCACGTGAGGACTTTTCTTGATCTTCTTTAAGTTCACCCTCTATTTTCTTTTGACCTTTGGGATTGCATTCCTTGTTGAGTATTGAGATTCTCTATTCAAGACTTCAATAACTGCACCCTTATCAGTTAGATGAATATGATATTCATGCTTCATCTTTTCTTCCCTAACCACAGTGATTGTAGACACACCTTTTGGATGGACTGTTGGGTAGAAAAACCTTTTGTTAACTATTTTGAGGGAGCTACGCTGATTAGGCATATCAACTACAACTCCTGCAAATTCTAGAAAGGTCTCCCTAGAACTAGTGGCTTATCTGAATTCTCATTCATCTACAAGATATGAAAATAAACAGGAATTAGACAATCTCCAACTTGTACCACCAGGCCATAGATGAATCCATTCGAGGATATAATGGAATCATTAGAAAGCTTAAAAGATGTCTTAGATGGTTTAATACCTGAAATCCGTAATCTATCTTCAACAGCTATTGAAATGACACTCACATTAGCACTTGTATTGCCAAGTGAGTCCATAAAATCTACCTCGTTTTTCTAGCAAGCAACTACAAACTCTCCAGGATCTTGCAACTTATAAAGCCTTCTGAGTGAACATCTCGGGTTCTTACTTACCATCTCATCATCCTCAAGTTCTCATATAAACTTCTCAGGTAAACCCGGTAGGGAATTCTGGGTTTATATACCCGTGTTGGAGATGCTTCGATTTTGGAAGGTGGATCGATCAATCTCTTAATAAATCGATCGATCTATTGGCTCTTCGAATCTGACACCGCCTTCTAGATCGATCTCTCAGGGATCGATCGATCTATTTTGTTGGGTGCCCATGTTTCAGCTGGGTCAATCGTTCCAAGAACAGATATCGATCGATCATAGTGCTTTTTCATGTTGATGATCAATCGATCCCTTCAGGATCGATCGTTCTCTTCCTACGAAGCTACAATGGCCGATCGATCTCTCCTGTGTACATATTTTTTTGCAACATGATCTTCAAGATCTACAGTCTTTTTACCAGCATTTGATGCTATTTCCACTTCATCAACATCTTCAATCGAATAAGAAACTATGAATTTACAATATTCTTTTTGATTATCTTCAACTTTTCCAGGGAAGACACTAGTTTGTCTCTTTACAGATTTTGTAGTTTGAACTAACTACATATCGAACTTCTTCACATGGGTAGACAATGACTCAAATTTGTTGTTCAAATCATTGTACGTGTTCTCTATCTTCACACTGAGGTGTCTCTCAGTTTGTTGCTGACCTTCCAAGATTTTCTTAGCATCGCTTCTACCTAGTTATCTTGTTGAGTATGAGATGGAGTTATTTGTTGAAACGCATGCTGAGATGGCTGTTGAAAGCCGCCTAGAGAGTTTTTCCTATTTTTCTGAGTTGGGTATACATGGTCTTGCGATTTTCCACATTGGTGCCTCTCCAAGAGACATTGGACTTGTTGAAACATAGATTAAAGCCTTGATTGTATACTTTATGACTTTGGCTATTAACATAGTTCACTTCTTCATCTGCAAATTTAGTTTCAAGCACATTTTCTTGGAATTGAAAGCAGTCCTCTTCAATGTTCTCTACATACTCTACAAAGCTGATATTTTTCTGATTTTGGCTCTTGAGAAATTATGTACGGAGTCATTTTATCTCTACTAGTTTAGAGGAATCTGAGGCATATGATTTTCCTCTTCTATCATAATCAGCACAATGGTTGTTGTTGCTTGCATTGAGATTTTCTATCAGCTGATATGCTTCATGCACTAGCTAAGTCATGAAATCGCCATTGTTGGCTATATCAAGTGATAGTTGATACCTCTGATTAATACCTCTATAAAAGATATTGAAGAGATTCAGTTCGGAGAAGCCGTGATGAAGACAATCATGAAGATACTCCTTGAATTTGTCTCATAATTCAAAAAACTACTCTACAGGGCTTGCTGAAATCGAGAAATTTTGCTTCTCATGTTCTTGGTCCTTGTGGTAGTGTAGAAGTGGCTGAGAGACTTGGATTTTCACTCATCCCAAGTTTCTATAGAGTTAGTTAGAGGAGATTTCAACCACCTCAGCGCCTTGTCGGCAAGAGAGTGGTTGAAGATCTTGCATATCATGAAGTCTTATGAAGATCCAGTGATTTGAATGGTAGTGCATATGTCTTCAAAACCATCGATGTGATCCATAGGGTGCTCAGTAGGTAGACCATAGAATTGATTATGGCATATCAACTGGATGAGCTGGAACGGGAACTGATAGTCTTGATGTTGAGGCAGACGAGGGTTAATGGCATTCCTATTAGCAAGGAAAGCTTAAGGATTGTTGAAGTCTCCAACTAGAACCCTGTTTTGAGTTGGGCGATTATTGGCATTGTTCATTGTTGCCTTGTGGAATTTCATTCTTGTTTTCTCCTCCCGTTGGGTTAAGTATCAATTTGTTGTCCCCTTGGGGAGGAGGTAGGTTGTTATTCGGATCCACAGGGACGATCGGATTTTGATTATGAACGTTGTCACCCATTGTAGATGATGAGCTAGCGTCCTTCTCTCTAGATTTCTGGTTTGAGCGTTCTAACTTCAAGATATATGAGTTACCGAGGCCGAGTAGTCCTTGGATCTGTCAGATCGTTTGGTCATGCACCTGTAGAAACGAAAACAAGAAGAAAGAAAGACAGTGAGTACAATAAAAAGAAAATCTTAGACTAAACTCTAAAGAGAACTAAAAAGGCATTATTGGGCCCCGGCAACGGCGCAAAAATTTTGATAGGCTCATGATTTAATCCTAAATCTACATTGTAGATAATAGATCTAAGTAGTATAACAAGGGAAGAATTCCACATAGACCATAAAGCAAGGCTTTCAATTTAATGTCAAATTAAGGTAAGACAAATAAAATAGTTAGTTGTAGATAAGTTTGAGAAATAACAGTTAATTAAACAAAAGTAAATCAAATAATAAAAGCGTTAAGCAATAAGCAATCCACAGGTAGTCAGGTTGAAAGTGAGATTATCATGCAGAGATTTTATTTGAAAATAGTGCTGAAAAGACAAAATCTAGACTAATCTTATCCTAAAATATTAGATCCCTATGTTTGAATTACTAAAGAAAAACTCCCACTGTATTTAGATAATTCAAACATGCGTTACATAACAGATTCGATAAGTTCATAAGGCCCTACGACAATACTCTCCCAAGCAAAGGCACTAACTCATCTAGACTAGATCATATCTCTAAACCAAATCCCTTTGTGTTTATCTATCTAAATTCAATGAACTCGTTAGCTACTCTAATTCATGCATTAAGATCAGATATAGACTGAGAATCTAATAATTTTTATCCCTTGTGATAACCCTAACAATCAAACCTGATTTTCATGGAAAAATATAACAGCAAAACTACTCAGACATCATAAAGTAAACATAAATCATAGATATTAAAGAACACATAATTAAAATCGAAAGATGAAAATAGATATTGATAGATAATGAGGGTTGAGAAACACTTCTTCATTACCAGTTCAGATTCGTCTCCCTCAGTAAAAATTCTAAATTGTAAAAACGTAGTAAGAAAATAAAAAGCCTAGGGCTTTTATAGTTTGAAAAAGAATAAAAATAAGAAAAGTTGCAGATAATCTTGAGGACGGTCTCGAAAATTGACATTCTTCTCCGGTACGGAGATCGATTGATCCCCATAGGGATCGATCGGGCACTGATGAATAAGATCGATTAATCCAAGTGAAAATCGATCAGTATATTGGTTCGTAGAATTCATAAGGTTTTTGCCCGATCGATCTGAGGGGAGATCGATCGAGAACCTTCTCTGAGCAAATGCATAATTGAGGAGATCCCATTGGAAATCGATCCTTCCGTCTTCAAATAGCCGTTTTGCATCTGAAATGCTATGAAATCCATTCTTTTGCTCCAAAATTACTCGAACACTTAGCATCCTGAAAATATTTCCAATATACAAGGAAAACACTCGAATAATGCAGAATAGCAAACATAAATACCACCATTATGCATCAAAATCGAGTAATATCAATGGTCATATTGTCCGTTTATGCGCCCTGTATAAATAGAAGTCGTGATATTCTATCATACTGTAAAGGCGAAACTGTGACTAACCAAACGACGTATATACATCGTATATATTATCGTATTGTCCGCTAGATAATTTTTATTTAATATTCACAAAATAACTAAAAAAGAATATTTATGTACAATGTTTTTTAAAAAAACACTGTTTGAGTTATTATAAAAAATCAATGTTTTGATAACCAGAACCAGAGAACGGATCAAATTTTTTTGGGTCATGGGTGAACGCGGTCCGACCGTATTCGATCAGATTTGATAATTATGTTGAACTTTTATTTGTATATAAAATTTGTACTATAAACATTTGAAAAAACTTCATAATGATAAATTTTGGATATAGTAAGTCTTCATAATAATAAATAAATTATATTTACAAATTTTAAATATAAAATCAATAAAAAATACTATAAAAACATAATAAACTAAGTTATATGGGTTTTTTTCCTCATCTAAATCGAAATTTTAACTAGTTTGATTATATTTAGGTTTTACTACCAACCTGAATATAATATTATCAACTGTACCAAATACTCTTATGATTCAAGGTTGAACCCGGTCAGACCCACGTTCCGGTCCAGTTTTCAAAAACTGATAAAAATCAAAATATTCTATCAACCAATTTTCTCATATTTCTTTTGAAAGAATATAAATAGCAAAGATCTGAAAGAAACACCAAATAAAAATTTCTTTCCATTCCATGGAAGTAGTATTAACTTTAAACTTTGAAAATTAATACTAGTTTTTTCTAATATTTAACTTAACAAAAATAAGTATGTAGAGGGTATTTTCGTCTATATACATATTTAAAGCTATGCGTGCTCTCTATAAATTCATCCTCCCATTCATCAACTTCCACAACACAAAAACTCCTCAAGAGCTCACAAAGAGAGATACAAAAGAAGAAAAACACTTGCAAAGTATTTTCTCTCCGATCAAATCTCGCCGGAAAAAATGGTGAACCTACCTGATTCTCTTTACGAAGACTACAACCAACTCAGGTTGACTGCTTCTTCCTCGGATGGACCTAGACATGATGGTCCAGTGGATCCATGATCTCAATAGCCCAATCAAACCCGTTTTTAACAACGCACTGCAGAATCTCGTCAATGTAAGGACAAAATGCTATTTTCCTCTCTTTTTGATAAGATTTTAGTTGTTTAAAATGAACATGCTTTGGATTATTTTGGATCTGATGAACTGATTTAGTTTATGAGAAAGGACAGTTTTATTTCCGATTGAGGAAAATTGTTGAGATCTCATTTTTTTCCTGCATAATAGGTAACAAGTTTTTCTACATTTGACGATTATTGGCTGGTTAGACCATTTGACAATTTCCTTATGTTTAGGACATGTCTTTTTCATATCCATTTCGAGATTATCAGTATTTTTTTATAATATTGCAATTTTTTCTCATAATTTGATCTCTTTTGGTTAACAAATTTATAAGCTGATATTATATTCTCCTGTTTATCTGTTTGTCTTTTAGTTGTATTTTCTTTCTCATATCCTAATACTTAAAAATGTGTGTAGTCATCAATATAAAATTTTATAGTTACCAATCTTGATTTGCTTCTATGGTATAGCTAGTTTCTATGCATTGTAAATTCTACCACACATATCAATACTTTGTGATTCTTTTCCAAATCTACGGTAGTCATTAATGATAGCAAATGAAAATCACTCATACTTTTGACCCATTTCAAGTGTAGAATCTTTTCTCGGTAAGATTAGCGAATATGGAAAACCAAGATTTTATAATTTAGAAAACCAAAATTACGAATTTCGGCTTGTTTTGATCTTATCGGTATTCTAAATCTTACACTTCATATTTAATCAGATATTCATTACCTAGTATGCTTTCATTGTCCATAGGTGACAACTATTTTACTTAAAATTTTCAATTAATAATTTTGGAAATAATATTATCAATGTTTATATATTCTCCCATGGCAGAATAGGGACAACTTTAACATCTTGCCGGTGATATTATGGAATTATTTTGGTACAGTGTCCATTATGTTGCGGGTAAATTACATACTACTTTGCTTTCACTTACAACTAATATTGATTTTGTTTTTCCCTTTTAACCTATTAGATTGACTAGACTTTTGTATATCATATTGTATTTTGTTGTAAATTTCTCTCTTTTAATTTATAATACTAACTATGAATTACATTCCATTTCCACAGGAGGTCATTGCAGCCTACCGACAAATTATAAATCATCTTCAATCAAATTATTTGATGCCAATGCGCATCTACAATGTTTTGCTACTGTTCCAGGTTTTGCTTGGTCTAGCACATCGCTTCTCAAGGGTATGTTTAATCTTATTGTTTATCATTGTTTATCCTGTTACAGTGCATTACTTTACACCCAGTGACAAGAGGCTTATTTCTCAAGGGTATGTTTAGTCTCCTTTATTGCAACATATCATATGATATATGAAAGTATGACACATTGGAAAGTGGAGAGAATTTGAGTGATATATAATGAATTTGAGTCAATTCACTCATTATCAATTGATTTTGAGTTGGAAACTCATAATCTTAACATGGTATCATAGTCCAAACATACGCTACCCCATATAATCGAAATCGATCAGGCCCATCGAAAGAGGCCCGATCAATCGAACCCGAAACTGATCCTATACCAGGATATTGTTGAGATTAGTGGCTAGACGGATCATTATCTCGAGGGAGATTGTGAAAGTATCCTACATTGAAATATAAATGGAACATTTAAATAAGAAAGTCTAAGTTGATTTTTTTATTTCTTGAGATTTATGATTACCAAATATCTCTCTCATAGTTTATGTTTGGTTATTTCATCTAAGATGCCTCATTATTTTTATGCCTTGATGGACATTGAATTCACGCAGAAGCCACTTGAACGAATAAGGCTTGCTGCATTGGGTGTCATTGCCCATCTGTTAAAGGCGGTATCATATACAAATCTTTTGTAACATATTTTTCTGTCACAAAAGCTTTAATTTGAACCTCAACTAAGTTACATAACTTCTCTACACAGCCTGTAAGCGAAGCTACTGTCCGTTTCCCGATGACCTCAGGTGCTTTAATTTATTGCACTAAACCCATTGAGATTGGCTCTACAGACTCCAAAACGGTAAGTTTTATGCACCACCTTCTTCTCCTTTTTTATAATCGAATTTCGATAAGAAAATAAATCATGTTGAACTTATTAATTACTTCTTCAGCTTGTTGTATTCATAATTCAAAAGATTATGTCTACAAATGACGGGATTCATTATTGCTGCGTCTTGCCTGATCGATTTTTCGTCATAAATAATCTCCTTAAAGACATTCTCAACTATCTTTCTTCAATGACTGAACCTTCAGCCACTTTGTTCAACATTGTAATTGCTTGCTACGCTACAATATCTGAGAAAGCGAGGTTTTAATTTTTGATACATACGATTTCATCTTTGAAAATTTACTAATGTTTTCTAAAACAACCAACAAATTGATGTTCTTGTATGTTTAAGGGCTTGTCAAGGATTAAGGCGATTCCCTCCTGTCAAGCTGTTTGATGGCACCTTCAACATATTACTTGTTGTAAGATTGAATTCTTCCATAAAATTGTTGAGCTCCTTATGGTTTTGGTTAAAGAATTAGTTTTTGTTTTGTTGATTCAGGAGGACCCAATGACTCATAACCACTGGAGGATACTGATTTCTAACATGGAAAACACAGTGTCTGGATGAAAAACACAGCTGCAACAAACAAGTTCACTGCACTTATTAATAAATCTTTTAATTGTAATACTCTAAAATCACAGAAGAAATGAGCATTTGAAGTTTCCATGTGCTCATCTTTGTGTCTATAAACAAAAACATAAAAGTAATATTTTTCGGTTAATATATTAAAATATATTTTAGGGTTAATTTTCACAATATACATATCTTTAATAAAATTTAGTCAATATACATTTGTGCGTATAATCAGTTTTCTAGTTTTATTATGTAACATATATCTCTCTCTTATCCTTTGACTCATATCTCTCATACACTTGTACTGTCTTTCTCTCTTTCCCTTATTTTTTCTTTTCTAAATTCCATCATTTATTTTTTTGCAAATAAAAGCATGCACGAAAATAATTTAAACACAAAAGTTACATAAAAGGAACATAAATTTAATTATAGATCTAACATGACAAAAATTATTTAAAACGGATTGATATTCTTTAAATAGTGAATAGTGACTTTTGTTAATAAGATATAAACCCAGAAATAGTCGGACTACTGAACGTAATAGTCGAACTACTGAAAAAATTATACACCCAAAATCCCCAAAATATAAACCCAAAATATAAACCCAAAATCTAAAAATATAAATCCAAAACCCAAAAATATAAACGCAAAACCCGAAAATATAAACGCAAAACCCAAAATTATAAACTCAAACCCAAAATATAAATCCAAAACCCAAATATAAACCCAAAACCCCAAATAAAAACTGAAAACCCCAAATATAAAGCCAAAACCCCAAAATATAAACCCAGAACCCAAATATAAATCCAAATCCCAAAATATAAACCCAAAGTCCCAAAATATAACTCAAAACCCAACATATAAACCCTAGATCTAAAATATAAACCTAAAACCCCAAAAATATAGATCCAAAACCAAAAATATAAACCTCAAATCCAAATTATAAACCATAAGCCTAAAATATAAAACCTAATCCCAATATATAAATTTTAGTAGTCCCTACATTTAAAGTAGTTAGTATATTAACGAAAGGGGGTGAGAAAAAAATTACAAGTTGAGAGAGAATGCGAGAAATGGAGAGTGAGAGAGGAAACGAAAGAGAAAGGGTAAAAATGTATTTATGGAAAATTGAGAGAGAGAGAGTGTGTGTGTAGGGTAGCGTAAATGACATTTTCTTAATTTTAGATAATATATATATATATATATGTTATACAAATCCCCTATAATTTACCAATATATGTTTAATACATACACATTTTAAAATTAAAATAATATTTATGCGTAACCTTTTCATTCATAAACTAGTTCGTTTTATCTCTTCTCACCACTTCTTTTTATTAATTGTATACACATGTATATTAGTGTGTATCTTTCTTTTTTTGTGTGGACAAGTGTATATTTGTCTATATATATCTTTGTGGGGATCCCACGAAAAAAAGTCTCTCTCTCTTTCTTTTCTTTTCTCTACAAAATTTCTCTTTGAAATTTCTCAGAGGAAGGATTAGAGGTCCTCCGCCGTCGACCGCAACCTCGTGCACCACACCCCCTGAAATTTCCGATGAGTCTAGCCGACAAGCTCTCCATGCATCTTCACCCAAGGTAAATCCTAAGCTCCAAACTCTCTCTTTCACCTGATTCACTGTGATTCCAGGCGGAAAGAAAAAGCTCCCCGATGTAGCTTTTTCGGCCGACTAACTTTTTGGCGAGTGAGCAAAGAGATCGATGGGTAGATAAAATGAAAGGAGGTTGCTAGAAGTTTCGTTTCTCTCTGCTGCAGCGCGGGGATTCGTGGAGGTTGGGAAGACGTCGCTCTTAGGCCACCGTCAGAATGTTTAAACATATTTTTGGGTGCAACTCGTCACCCAAAAATGAATTGTTATCATAAAAGGGTAAGTAAGAATGAGTTATGCGTCCCCTTTGTCTTGATTATTATTGGGAATCCCTTGCCTTGTCTATTGATCAATTATAATTTATATACAAGTGTGTGAGATTGTTGTACAAAGAATGTAAATGCATATATGGTAAGAGAATATATCATTCCTATTCTATCACTCCCCCGCAGTCGGAGCATCGTCAGGACTATGCGGAGGCTGGAGTAGAAGTCACTGAATAGGAGAGTGGGTAGTCCCTTTCTAAAGATGTCCGCATACTAATGAGAAGAGGGTACATGAAGCACATGGACATGGCCGGCATCAATGTGTTCGCGAAAAAATGGATGTCTTTTTCGATGTACTTGGTCCGTTGATGTTGGACAAGGTTGGTTGACAGATAAACAGCATTGATGTTGTCACAATAAACGATCATGGCAGTCTTGAGAGGACAATGAAGCTCAAGTAGTAAGTTTCGTAGCAATGTAGTTTCAGCAACTACATTGGCAACGCCGCAATATTTAGCTTCAGCACTATATCCAGAAAAATTTTGTTGCCGCTTGGATGACCAAGAGATGAGATTGTCTCCGTGAAAAACACGATAACCAGATGTTGATCTCCCTGTTGTTGGACAGCCTGCCCAATATGCATCTGAGTAAGTGACTAGAGCTGATTGTATCGTAGATTTCATAGTTAAGCAGTGTCGTATAGTCCTTTTATATAGTACAAAAATTCTATTTAAAGCATTGTAGTGGTTATCTCTTGTATCGTGCATAAAAAGACAGACATGTTGAACCGCAAACGCGAGGTCCGGTCTAGTGAAAGTGAGATATTGAAGAGCTCCAGCAAGGCGACTGATAGTTCTAGAATTTATATCCTAAAACAAATGTTGCAGAGAACAGTTCAATGTAGCAAAGTATAGGTATCGAATTCACATAGACCAAAAGTACACGTTTCAGTTTCAGTTTCAAATCAAGCTAAAGCATAAATAATAAGGTTGTTTATAGTGAATCAAAATGGTAAATAGAAAACGGTTTAAACTATGAAATAAAAAGCTTCAGGCATCAGGGAAACCACATGTAATCATGATTTAAAGTCAATTTATCATTCAAGGATTTTCTTTGAAAATAGTTCTCAACATGAAAGAAAATAATGGAATAATCTCTTCTCGGAGTACTAGACCCTATGCTCAAATTATCAGAGACAAAATTTCGCCGTCTTTTAATTAACAGAACCTTCAATACAATTCAGATTCAATTGTTCAAGGAATCGAGACAATACTCTCGCAAGCAAAATCACTTATTCATCTAGACTAGATCCAACTTCTAAACCAAATCTCTTTGTGTTTATCAGTCTAATATAAATGAACTAGTTAGCTACTCTAATTCATGCACTAATAACAAGTCTAGACTAAGAACCTAACAATTATTATCCCCTTATAACAAATCTAACAATCAGACCCTGATTTCCCTAAGAAACCCTAAAACCTAAATATGGAACTACTCAGACATTGCAAAGCATATACAACTGAATATCCAAGAAGAACACATAATTAAAATAGATATAGATATATAAATGGGTTCATAAATATTCTCCAAATAGAGGTTGAATCTCCTCTCCGTCGGTAATTCTCTCAAAATATAAAATAAATCTTAACTTCTAAAATCCTAAAACACAATGTATTTATAGGCTAAAAAGGTAAAATAATAAAATATAGAAAACTTGGATAAGCTTGAGGACTTGAATGCAATTTGGAAAAATTCTATTCTTCTTCGGGGGATGTGTCCGATCGAGCATAGTGTTTCCCGATCGGGCAATTCACATAATTGCTCGACTATCTTTCACTTGCTGATCGATCTCTTTCTTTGGATTTTTCCAGGGAATATTTTCCCGATCGAGCATATCACCTGCCCGATCGTGCACTTTGTCTGCTTCTTTGAATTCTTCTGAAATCTCTGAAATCTTCTAAAAATGCTTCATTTTGCTCCGACTCGACCCGAACACTTAGTATCCTGAAAATATACCAAATATGCAATGAAAACGTTCGAAATAATGCAGAATAGCAGACATAAATGCCCACTATTATGCATCAAAACCGGGTAATATCAACTCCCCCAGACTCAGATCTTTGCTTGTCCTCAAGTAAATCAAGATTCAATATGGAGAAAAGGTTTGAAATGGACCACACATAAACTCACAGAATATCAAAAACCATAAGTACAGTTTCAAATCCAAAAGACATCAATCCCAAAAAATTACTTTGATTTAATTGTTTACCACCACTAAACTAACAACCTGTTTCCTACTCTGAATCGCAAATCAATCAAGTATCAAATCATAGCCACCAGCTCTTTATATTCAATTAAGTTCAAATACATGCATTCTCACCTATGCTATATCAATAAATTTACTCAAGTACATCTTCTATCGAAATTCCCATACCAAACAGAGCATCAATCAAGTTCTGGTCCTGATCCTTTTTCCCCCTTTCTCACTTCTTTTTCTTTCTTTTTCGCACTTTTCTGCGTTTTACTTTTCTTTTCTTTTTCATTTTGCACTTTTCTGTGTTTTTATTTTCTTACTGCTTTTTGTTTAGAAGCCCGACAATGATTACGAATTTCTTGGTCACGCTTTCAACACTTTTTCTACCGGTTTTTAAATTCTTTATTTTTTGAACGGAGAGAGAGAAAGGACTCAGACTCGTACTGAAAGAACTTCTCGGCTTTACAGAAAACTGAAGAGCAAGGTACCTAATTCTCAGAGTATATCAATACCATAAGCAATAATAATTTAGATTTTAAATTAAGTCCTACATGGCAGAGCTAACATCAATTCATCAATAACTCAAAAGACCAGAACTTTCAGAAACAAATCAATTAGCAATGGAGTTCCTATACTAATCTTAGCAATTAATCTAAGTCAGTAATCTATAAAAATTGAAAACCATACCCACACTTGGCTATTTATCATGATTGATTTTGATGATGGTTCCTTCGAGTCGATAGACTCAGCTAGATTAAAAACGAAAAATTAGAATATTTTTACCAAAAGATAAAACATCAAAACGTAGTTGGTACCATTACACCCTCCCCTAGACTTACTTCACACCGTTCCGGTGTGAAAATAAATCCCAATGAAGGCATTGAAGTAACCATGATCAATAGTAAAATCTGTAATGGATGAAAATAGATAATACTATATTATAAGAGTTCAAGAGAAAGAGGTTTACTAAAGGTGAATTTCTCCCAAATCTGTTCTGAATTCCTATGCCTCATTCGCTATGCCTGCCAAAAGAACAAACACTCAAGAGAAGTGTAAGTAATGGTTGAACAACGATTTGAGCAATGATAGCTTAAAAACTAACAAAAATCAACTGTAAGAGAAACCATATTATGATCGAGAAATACTAATAAAAAATCAGCAAAATCCTATATGATAGGCATCATTAAGAATAATTAACAGCAATCAATCTAGTATCACATAATCATTTGGTAAGTAAAGAGCAATGATCAAGCAATACTAATTATAATTAGCAGGAATCGATAGTTACTTAATGAGAAAACCAATCAATCATGAATCTAAAATCAACTCAAGTCAAAACACAAGAATGATGGTGAATGGCGATCAATGATCTAAGCAATACTAATCAAAATTAGCAAGAATCAAGAGAGAAACCATCCTCAAAGCCAACAATTGAAGTGAAATAGATGAGTAATGAGATTAGATAAAAGATAACCTGGAACGTCTTAAAGAATATTCACGAGTAATAATCTAAAACACTTAAGACTAAAAACTAAAAATAAGTAAGTTAGGAGTGACTCTAAATTGAAAAACAACTAAACTAGACTCAAAATATAGAGGGTTGCCTCCCACTTAGCGCTTTGTTAACGTCACTTAGCTTGACGGTACTTACCTCTAAGTGGGAATGGAATCAACATCCAGCGATGTTCTATAATAAGCTCCAAATCCAGACATCTTTAACCTCAGAACCTTCCCCATCACATCGTTTGCAATATCAATCCCTTTTTCTGTGAACTCCGGGGTGAGTAAAACTCTAAACATCGAAAAGGGTTTTGAGAACCCCTTGCTTTTCACCTTATATTCAATTGCATCCCCAAATATTGCTTGAGGGATCAAAGCTACTTAAGACTCTCTCTTTACCTCCTTCAGTTTCACATTCACCTTCTCCTTTACCTTGGGATTGTCATTCCTTGGTGAGATTGGAGGCTCTTTGTGTAAGACTTCAGCAACTACACACTTAAGATCCGGTTGAATATGAACTCAATTATTCATCTCTTCCTCTTTCACCACAATTAACCTGAAAATCCCTTTGAAGGAATCGCTGGATAGAAAACCTGTTTCTTGATGTTCTTCAGAGATATTCGTCGATTGGGTAAATCAACAACATCTCCTATGGTTGCAAGAAAAGGCTTCCCAAGAATCAAAGCTTCATGAGGGTGCTCATTCATCTCCAAGATGTGGAAAGCTACAGGAACTAGACAATTTCCAACTTGTACCAAGAGGTCCGAGAGAAAACCACTGGAAGAGACAGTAGAATCATTAGCAAGCGTGAAAGTCATGTGAGATGGTTCGATACCTGAAAGTCCTAATCGTTCTGCAACAGTCATGGAAATCACGCCCACATTAGCTCTAGTATCACAAAGATAATCTACGAATTCCACTCCATTTATTGAACAAGAAACTAAGAACTCCCCTGGATCTTGTATCTTATGAAGTTTCCGAAGATGATTAGTTGTCTTCCCAATCATCTCACCATATTCAAACTCTGATTTGGGCTTTGTAGGTTGCGCCGGATAAGGAATTTCCGGTTTATAAATAGATTCTACAATTTCTGGTTCCAGGGACTTTTGAATTACAAGAACTACACGTCTCAGTTTCATTTTCAAATCAAGCTAAAGCAGAAATAATAAAGTTGTTTATAGCGAATCAAAATGGTAAATAGAAAACAGTTTAAACTATGAAATAAAAAGCGTCAGGCATCAGAGAAACCACAGGTAATCAGGATTGAAAGTCAATTTATCATCCAGAGATTTTCATTGAGAATAGTTCTCAACATGAAAGACAATAATGGAATAATCTCCTCTCGGAGTACTAAACCCTATGCAATTATCAGAGACAAATTCTCGCTGTCTTTTAAATAACAGAACATGCAATACAGTTCGGATTCAATTGTTCATAAGCAATCAAGACAACACTCTCGCAAGCAAGATCACTTATTTATCTAGACTAGATCCAACTTCTAAACCAAATCTCTTTGTGTTTATCACTCTAATATCAATGAACTAGTTAGCTACTCTAATTCATGCATTAATAACAAGTCTAGACTAAGAACCTAACAATTATTATCCCCTTATGAAAAAACTAACAATCAAANGAATATCCAAGAAGAACATATAATTAAAATAGATTTAGATATATAAAAGGGTTCATAAATCTTCTCCAAATAGAGGTGGAATCTCCTCTCCCTCAGTAATTCGCTCAAAATCTAAAATAAACCTTAAGTTCTAAAACCTAAAACACAATGTATTTATAGGCTAAAAAGGTAAAATAATGAAATATGAAAAACTTGGATAAGCTTGAGGACTTGATTGCAACTTAAAAAACTTATATTCTTCTTCATGGGATGTGCCCGATCGAGCATAGTGTTGCCCGATTGGGCAATTTACATATTTTCTCGACTATCTTTCACTTGCTCGATCGATCTCTTTCTTCGGATTTTTCCAGGAATATTTGCCCGATCGGGCATATCACCTGCCCGATCGTGCACTTTGTCTACATCTTTGAATTATTTTGAAATCTCCTGAAATTTTCTGAAATGCTTCGTTTTGCTCCGACTCGACCCGGACACTTAGAATCCTGAAAAATCTACCAAATATGCAATAAAAATGTTCAGAATAATGCAGAATAGCATATATAAATGCCCACTATTATGCATCAAAACCGAGTAATATCAGCTACGATAGAGTGTTGGATCTTGAATCTTTGGACTGTCATTGGCGGCCAAGTTGGAACGAGGGTCTGCTGGAGTTAAAGCAGGTTACAGTGCGTAATATCTACCGCTGGATTAAATAGATCAACGGTTAATAATAAAACAAAGAGTAATCGTTGTCTTTGTGGATTGACCAAAAATTGTTTTTTACTATTTAAATGTGATTTATTGGTTTATAATTTAAAAAAGCTCTTGGACTTAGAAATTAATTTATAATACATAGATTTATATATCAAATTAATTCATAAAACTTCATTTATATATCAATCTCTAATCATTTTTTAAAAAAAACTTAAGTTTTTAGGGTCTAAGATTGATGGTTTTTAGGGTTTATGGCTTTGTAGATACACATATTATAAGATTTAGGATATAAGCTTTAAGATATAAGTTTAGGCTATCAACTTAAAATATTCAATTTAGGAATTAAAATTTGACATTATAAGTAGTTTTTGTGAAAACTAATTGAAATTTTATGTTTAGAGTTTAATTGAGAAATAGTGCATAATATGTAATAAATATAAAACAATTGAAATTTTCAGAGAAAAGTTTTGAAATTTGAAATTATAATTATTTAGTTTTTGTATTGATATTATAAATACTAAAAATATCCGAGTATGTGGAAAATCATATATCCAATTTAGGGTTTAGGGTCTAGAATTAATATCGAATTTAAGATTTAGGGTCTAGTTGTTCAAAAATATACTTTTTAAACATCAAAATTAAGATTTAGGGTCTAGAGTTTTAATATTTTAAAAATAAATAGTTTTTATGATTTATGATTTTTAGGGTTTAGAGCTTTCTAGAATATAATGTATATGTTCATATAAACTAAGACTTAGTTTTAGGTACAATGATTCATTCACCAAATTTTATATGATTTTGAGAAAATGAAATTAAAACAACTTATCGTTATTATATATGAGATATAAATAGTTTTAAGGTTTAGGTATATGATTTATGATTTAGGGTTTCGTTTTTGTCAATACACATGTTATAATCTTATACGATTTTGAGAAAATTTTTGCATAAACGAAATAGAACCATGTTGTTCACCTTCTCCTTTTGCTTTCCTTTGTTCCAC
>OVBE01005925.1:0-20773 GCA_900406425.1 Iberis pinnata
AAATTATATTTTTAAAAAATACATATATATATATATATATATATATTAAATATAAAGCTATACTAAACAAAATATTCAAATTCATGTTTACAATTAACTAGAATGTCAAATTGGGTAAACCAACCCAAACCAACCCAAATCTAAGTAAACCATTTTTTAAGAGTTATGAGTCAACACAATCCATTAAGCTAATGGTTTAGATCAACTCATAATCCATTTCAATTAATAGGTTTAATGAGTTTAATGGGTTAGCCATAATAATTTAATTAATATTTGAATAATTATCATAATTGTTAATTATGATATCACCATTACATCATAACCATCTCATCACTAACTTCATTACAATCATGAATTCATGATCATCGAAAAAATTTTGGCGGAAAATTTTTGACTAGGTGAAATTTTAAAGGAAATTTTCTGTCAGAAAATTTGTGACAGGAAAATTTTTTAACGGGAAAATTTTTGACAAGAAAATTTTTTAACGGGAAAATTTTTGACAAGAAAATTTTTGTGGAAAAACTTTGAAGGGAAAATTTTGGCGAAAATATTTTGATGGAAAATATTATAATTTATGTATGGTGATAAATAAGTATGAAAATGATGGTGATGTGATGATGCACCAAAATGATAAAGAAAAAAAAGTTAATGGATTAATAGTTTATCCATTACAACTCAATAACCCATAAAAATTAACCATTTTAACTCAATCTATTTAATCCATCAACTCATTAAACCCATTCGAACCTTAATATTCAACTTGTTGGATTAGTGGATTGGATTAGATTCCATTGATCTATAAAATTTTACTAATTTTGAATCCCTACAATTAACCAAAATGAAAATATTAAATCAAGCGTAAACCTATTAATTATTATCTAATGTATATTTAATAAAATGAAAGATTAAACTTATTCTTAAATTTATATATATACAGTCATTTTTAAAATTGACACAATATTAACACCGACATGTAATTGAAGTTAATCATAGGAATATATATATATCATTTATTGATTAATATGACTTTATATAAAATATGGTACAAATCAATATCGATTTGTATTGGTTTTTCAAATGATACAATTCATAAAGTAATTTGTGTCAATTTTATTTGAATTGATGTTTATATTTTTAAAATAATATCATTTCTTCTAACTAATGTGAAATCAAAGAATTATCATCATTTGTTAAAAATGTTTTAATTTAAAATTATTTATTTTTGTGATATATTTTTACAGATATAAAACACATCTTTCTTGTAGTGAAAAGTTATTGACTTATATGACTACCAAAAGAAGTTTTACGAATATTTTGTTCCTATAACGAAAGAAATTGTCTATAACTTAATAGCTTTGATTGGAGAAATGATTGGTGTCCGTTTGTTTTTACATGTTGGAAATTTGTTGAAACTTTCTAAATCTTCATCTTTAACTATCTAGATTTTTGGAGTTTAGAGGAAGCTTTATAATTTAGATACTAAGGCCTCTCTTAGAGTTTGCAAAAAGGACTTGATGGAAGTAGCTATTGTTGATTTCAAAACTGATCACAAACAAGGAAAATGAAGAAAGGAAGAACAAAGAAGTTGAAAAAGAATGCTTATTGTATTAATGGATTCTTCACTAATTCAATAACTTCCATGAAACATTGAGTTCTTCATTAATACAATCTCATATATGTTGTTGACAAAGAGTGTTACCATTTTTAACTCAAATATTGTAGTAACCCACGCTAGAACTCCAAAAGAATGTGTAAAACGAACATACCAGAAACTCTTAAAGATGATAACTTAGCTATTTTAGGCGAACTAGTAATACCGAGAAATCTCAATAGTCGTTTGAAATAAATTAACTCACCATCTAAGTATCTTAAGCTGGTCGAGAAAGATCGCAGTTTGATCACTTCGTGAAGTTAAATCCCGAACCACAAGAACTGATGACTTGTTACAGCAGTATACGTGCTTGGTACAACTGGTTGGGTAGCATCAGTGCTTGCGCAAGGTGCTTATTAAGATTCTTAAACTTGTGGGAACTGTGTGTGGGCGTCTGCTGAACACAAGCAACTAAATCAGCTGGTAAAGCATTGATATATTGTGTTTTTAATACATTTTCACTCTTGTTTCACATTCGTTTTAAGTAGATTCACTTGCATTTAGGCATATATAAGATGCATTTGCATGTCATATTCATGTTTGTGTTGAAGGTGAATGAAACCAAAAGAGAGATCCATTGGGTGTATAAGAGCCAAAAAGGGAACTTAAAAGGGATCAAAACAACAAGCCTTAAAGATCAAGCGATTTGGAAATTTTACAATGAGAATTTCATCATGGCATCTTCAAGAATATTGTATCCATGCATTCAAGATTTCCAACAAGCCAAAAATCACCTTAAACACCTCAGATAATTGCAAGATATGAACCGGCAAAATTGTGATCCGCTAGTTTTGAAGCTTCAAAGCTTCAAATTGTCCACCCCAAAGATGCATCTTTTACACCAGCTACCATTGTGAATTAGGAGAAGACTCTTTCATCAAAGTTGTAGACCTTTGAGTCAGATTTATAAAGAGATATTGCAAGACATCATAGATTCAAAGGTGAGAGAGTTATGGACACCAAACTGAAGATGTGTCTAGCAGCATTCAAAACAGAAGCCACTAAAGAGTGTAGAGGTTGGATGTAGCGGCCTGGTAAAACCGCTACAGATCAAAACACATTTCCAAGGAGTTGTAGCGGTTTTCCGTAGCGGTTTAGGAAAACCACTACAGAGTCAAAATATTCAAAAATTAAACATTTTCCTATATGCTTTACCCATTTTATATTGGGTTAACCCAACGCTACTTTTAGACCATTATAAATAGGTTTTAAACCTAATTGTAGCCACAACTTTTTACCTCTTTTGTTCTTTGTTTCCACTTTTCTGTAACTTTGGGATTTGAGTTTAATCTTAGTTTCTTCTTGTTCTTGTTGATCTTTTGTTTATTTCTTTGTTAAATCTTGTTAAGATCATGATCAAACACATTCTTGTCATGAGATTTTATATTTACATCATGATGAGTGAGTAGTTTTTTTATAAGTGAATGAGTTAGGTAGATTATGGTGATTAAGTGATGGAATGTGATGCTTAGGGTTTAAATACTTAAATTTTTGTTCATTTTATGTTCATAATGCTAGATTTGACTTGATCACTCATTTCTAGATCATAGGCAAATTCATGCCCCGAAGGTGTTTGTGAAAATTCTTGAATGAATTATTTGAATGCTAAATGAGGCCTAACCAAGGGATTGTATTAGTTAGTTTAGTGGTTTTATGAATTAGACCTTCATGCTTTCTTTGAGTGTGAATTTTCAAATGATTGTTTAGGTTGCATGATTAGAAAATGAATTATTACCATGAGAGTGGATTTGTTTTTTATTGGAAATCATAGACCAAAGATTAGCATTGAATGATTGTATTGAACATCATAGGACTTCGCTTGATCATTTAAGTCAATAACCTAAACTCATTTACTTAGCTTTTAATTTTTGCTTAAACCTTAATCTTCGTTGAATTTTACTTGATTTTGTTGACTTCTTTATTTTGCTGACTTTTTATTGACTTTTATGTTTTAAAATTTGTTAGGATGTTAGCCTTAAACCAAAAACCCCCATGTTTGCTTAGACTAAGTTAAATTCTCATAAGTCCTAATGTGTTGATTTCTCTCTATTTGGTTTGACACCTAAATACTACAACGACACATAAGTAGTCTTAAGATTAATTGATATATAAGAACCACAAAATTCTTGTTTATCAAGCACACAACCCGCACTTGCTCCCACCAGCTTGTTTCTGCCTATAAAAATGACCCTAAGTCTTCTGGTTTCTCCACACAAAAGTGAATTCCCTTGCAAAGCTCTGCAAAAATTAGTGCAAGAAACTTGATCACTTTTGTATTCAAGAACAAAAGAGGAAGAGTCCGTACAACTTAGGGCTATACTGCCTTCCATAAATCTGAACCAGTCCTAGATCATATACATATCAGTTCTACTATATCAAACCGTACCAGAACTATATTATAACAAAGTGAGTTCGTGGCTTATGCTTGAGCTGCGAAAGAGAGAGTTTTCTTTGTGCCTTGATTGCTTGTTGTGGTTATTGCGTGGTCTGTTTGATGGTTTAAATGGTCTAAAGCGATTTGCAAATGATATGAAATTGAAATAAAATGATACTAAAATGAAGTAAAACTATGAACTAAAATTTAAGGAATATTAAAATTCTAAGCAAGTTGATAGCCTTGTTGAGAGATTGTGATGATGTTGATTTACGAGATCGAATCATTGTCACTTGGTGTGATTAAGCTGGTGTCGATATAAGTAAGCGAACCATTGTCATTTGTTACGCCTTTGTGGTTTCAAGTGATTGAGATGGTGTCAAATTTACTTGGTAGTTTAAGGATATCAAACACTAAGGCCTTAATAAGTAAAACCTACTAAGAAAACTTAAGCAATAAAACAGTTTATCATATGCTTGTTGCTTGTATTATACTTTGGGGATTATGGGGATTTATTGGTGCATGTCGTCAGGACCGGTTTTAAAATTTTGGGGACTTAAAAAAAAATTAAAAAAATTGAGGCTAATATTTCATATATATATTTTTGAGGCCACTATATATATAAAATTTTAAATTTTGGGGCCTATAAAATATGAGATCGAACTCTCAAAAACAAGGGCTATAGGCGAATGTTTCATCTTGCTGTGCTCAGATCCTGCCCTGCATGTCGTGGACCCGAACTCACCGAGCTTAGTAGTTGCTCACATGTCACTCTCTTTTGCAAGAAATCGTAAAAGGATTTAGTGGGAGTAAAGAAACGTTAGGTTACCGTTGTAGATTTGTAGCCTTCTGTAAAATTCTATGTTCTTCTTGTATATGTACTTATGTTTTGAGCGTTAGGATCACGACCAAAACATATGTAATATATACTTTGTTAATGTTTCTAAGTATATATGTATAAAGGAATTATGTTTAATATTAACTTAGTTTCTTATGATACTTTGTCTGGTCCGGACAGTACTAACGACATAACGTCATTTTGGTTGACAAGCCTTTAATGGCGTTAAAAAGGGCTTCGTGCTTAGTCGATTTATTTCAAGTTCGAATTTGTTTTTAACCTCTAACAATTCGCCTAAGTCTAGAATAAAATTGACGCTCGTGATTGGGGGTGTTACAAATATGACAAGATATTCCATACATGCTTTATCCACAAATGTACCAACCATGATACTTATTTATCTTGTAGTGACTAGCCTCTAAAGTCGAGCCAAGATAACTATGAAAATTAACTCAAGTACTGCCTCCGACAAAAGAAAAAAAAAACTACTCTCTTTGTTTCATAAGGGCATCTCCAAAGCACACTATAAAACTTCAAATTTGAAGTTTTTTTTTTTTTTTTTATCACAACAAATTTGAAGTTTTTTTGTCCTCCAAAGGGACACTTCAAGAACTTCAAATTTGAAGTGTTACTTTCTCACACTTCAAATATGAAGTGTCTACCTTCTCACACTTTAAATTTGAAGTGTCACATTTTTATTGCATTTTAGTCCCTAGATTTATTTATTTAATACTTTTAAGTTGTATATTAATTATTTTGGTACCAATACTTTTATGATTTATTTTAAATGTATACTAATTTATGCATCTTATATTTAGAAACATATAAATTAAAATTAGAATATTACAACATGAAAAATATCACATACCATTAATATTTTTTTAAAAACATCAAAGGAAATTTAATACAAAAGAGAGCAATAAAAAAGATTACACAACACATAATTTTTACCAAATAAAAATATTACTACAAACTAATTAATATCCACCTAAATTTGATTCACTAACTCCAAGATCATCAATGAATTATCGGAAAAAGGTCGGTGTAGTCGAAGCTTGAAGTTGCTCTTGAATTCTTTTTTGTATGATTTTTTGCTTGCTCGGATCGAATAAACTCACAAGTATTACTATCACTGATATAGTCTAAATTTTTTAACAATATTTTATTTTCCGCTTCCATTTCTCTTAACGCTAATTTTTTTGCTTGATTTTGCAAACGTAATTGAGTTAATTCATAATTCTTGTTCCTAGTTGTTACACTTTCTTTTAAAAAGTCAAGAATTTTTTCATTTGATGAGACCAAATTTTCAACACCCGGATGATTTCCTTCAAGGATCTTTCTTTTGAGTTTTGCGTTCTTCGATCCAATCGGACGTTGTGATGAATTTGATCCTAGAGATGAAGATAATCCCGAATATTGCGATGTTAGAGAGTTAGCAATATCATCGCTTCTAGTATTAGACATATCCGGAATGCTTACTTTGACATTGTTGGTAAACGATCTCCAACTTCTAGCTTCCCAAGCCTCATGATTCTTTTTTTCATTGTAACTATTTTCTATTCTTCCCCATAACATCCCAACCGATTGGTTATTGCTAACAATCAGATCTTGTGAAATTTCTAAATATACCACACATAACAACTCATCTTCTTGTTGATTAAATGATGCACCTCTACTTTTATCCATATTTTTCTAGTGTGAGTTTTTTTAAGTGTGATTTTTCTACATGTTACAACCTATTATTTATACACACATCTAGCCAATAAGAAACAATGACAAAGATTGGCAAAAGTACACACACTAGCCAATAAGAAAGAATGACAAGGATTGACATAACTACACACACTACCAATGAGAAAGAAGGATAAGGATTGGCAAAGATACAAACACACACTAGCCAATGAGAAAGAAGGACAATAATTGGCAAAGATACAAACACATAACTAACTAATAGAAAAAATCACAAGGATTGGCAAAGGATCAAACACACATCTAACCAATATAAAAAAATCACAAGGATTGGTAAGATACAAACACACAACTAACCAATAGAAAAAAATTACAAGGATACACATATAACCAATAGAAAAAAGCACAATGATTGACAAAGATACACACATGATACCTATAAATATATGCACATGAATGTTAGAAAAACATCACAACATTTCAATCTATTAAAAATGAATTATAATATTGGAGATTCATCTTCTTCCTCTTCAGACTCTTCTGAGTTTAATGAATGGCTAATGGATGAAAATGTAGCAACAGAGAGAGAAGAACAAATTGCAATCAATTTGATGGCTAACAATAACCGTCTTATTCAACAATTCACTCAAGAAAATGATCATGTAAGTCATCGAGGCTCTGTTTTCTAATAATTATGTAATTTATATTATAATGTATTACATGTTATAATTAAATGATGGATGTTTTATATTTATTTATAAAATTGGATGTTAATTAATTGTGAACAACAATATGGACCATATTGCAAAATACACACTTTTGACACTTCGAATTTGAAGTGTTGCTTTTGGAAGAAAACACATGACACTTCAAATTTGAAGTGTCCCTTTGGAGATACCCTAATACTTCACTTAAGTTTTTTTTTTTTTGTTTCACAAACTTGATTTTTTTAATAAATGTTTTTATCTTCTCAAAAATAATCAATCACACTTTTTAGTTAGAAACAATCATTACACACATTTTTAAGACAATAGTTATAACTTCTTATATAGTTAATTTAATTATTCATGATATTATTATTTTTTAAAAGCATTGAAATTTGAAAAATATAATTAAAGCGAAATAAAAAGAGAGAAACAAACAATACAATTATTGCTTTCTTAATATGTGTGAAAACTCTAGAAAATCAAGTGTTAAGAAAAGAAGGTAGTATATTTTTTTATATAGAAATGTGCTCAAGATAGAATTAGGTTATGATTAACACAATCCAACGGTTATCATATATTTTAAAGCAATTTAATTTTTTTTTAAAAAACCAATATAAAAAAGTTAATATATTCTTACAAAAAAATTAAATACTTTTTGGGTTTTTGGTCTTTGCACCAAACCAAACTAAAACCGTCTAACGGGTATCATTAATTTATTTTTGAAAATAGAGAGTTTTTTTACAGACCAAATCAAATTAAAGCTGGCCAAATTTAGGTGAAAGTACTTAATAAATTTCGTCGGATGATCATTACTGGCTTTGAAATCATAATCGAAATTAGAAGTTTCTGAAAGCATCGTGAAAGCGCGATTCCGAAATAGTCAATTTAGAAATATTTTAAGAGCATCGATTTTAAAATTAGAGGTGTTATAACCAATCACAATAAATAAATAATCATAAATCTTTATACATTCCAAATATAATTTTACCATATTTACAAAAAATCAAACAAAAAACATAATAAATGATATTAATTTCATCTTCTAAATTCATGTTTTTCTTTCTTAATTATTTAAAGACCACAATTAAAATAATTATAATTTGATCATTATTTTCTTGGTATTTTTCATCATTTTAACTTTTGATCTTTTATCAAAAATACTTTAATTTTTTGATAAAAAATATGTTAGATAATTGTATTTATTTTTTAACAAGTAAAACAATATTTGTAAATACAATATATATACATATATATATATATATATCTAATATATATTTTTAGTTTTACATTTTCAAAAAGTTACACATTATCAGATTTTTATTTTCTTATTAATATTTAATATTTTATAAGTTATATATATATACTCATTTTTCAATTTAAAAAAAAAAATTGTTTTCACGATTCCAAACCCTCCCATTTTCAAGCTTCCACATATGATTCCACTATTCTTAGGGTGAAACCAACAATACAAGTTTTTATAACTAAGCAAAACCAAATTGAATCACACACTTTCATTCCAATTTTGCAAATTTTCCGGTTTAGTGATTTGACTTCTTTAACTCAGCTGTGTAAGAATTTCAAAATCTCAAAAACAAAAAATCGTTGGTTAAATGCCCTTTTTATAGCCACATAATATCTGATCTACCCCCAATTCACTTTATTCCCCTTCTCTTTTAAACGATCCATTTCTTCTCTGATTCATTGTTAGGGTTTATACGTAGAGATGGGTCAAATCCAGTACTCTGAGAAATACTTCGATGATACTTTTGAGTACAGGTTACTTTATTTCCTCCTTTTAGATTATAGTGTCGATTTTATGAAATTTCTTAGAGTGATCGATGGTTCACAGGCACGTCGTACTTCCTCCTGAAGTGGCTAAGCTTCTACCAAAGAATCGTCTTCTTTCCGAAGTAAGAGCTTCGTCTTCTTTGTTTTCATTTTCTTATTCGCATTGTTCTCTGCTTTGTGATTGTGATTGTGATCTTATACTTGGATCATCGAAGACTATGAAATTTGTTTCCCTTGCTTCAGGAGTTGTAAACTCTTAAGATAATAATTTTGGCATAGAATTTGAGGTATACATATGGTGATCTTGTTTTCTATGGAATCTTTGCTTTGATCGAAGTTGCAACAAAAGAAGCATTTGTTACTTGAATGCTGTTTCACCATTTTATCTCTTCAGTATCACTTGGGAGTTTTGGATCATGATTTCTCTTTAAAGATAATGAAAATGGAGATTATAAACTTGTTTATGAATGTAGAAAGTGTTTTGAAATTTTTGTGAGGTTAAACTTTGTCACACTTGTTAGTGATTATGCTATTCTTGTGAGCAACTCCTCAATGTATTACAGTATCTTATCATTCTGGGATGGTAATTGTTTGGATCTTATTAGAACGAATGGCGTGCGATAGGAGTACAGCAAAGCCGTGGATGGGTTCATTATGCGATTCATCGGCCTGAGCCGCATATAATGCTCTTTAGGAGGCCTCTCAGTTACCAGCAGCAGCAGCAGGAGAATCAAGCCGTGCTAGCTAAGTGAATCACCTGCCCATTTACTTTAGAATTATGCACAGTTCTACAAATAATCAGTGTGTGTTTCTTGTAAACATGGTTTGAAATTTGAATCTAAGTGGTAACTATGGTCATGGATTATGTGTGTAAACTGACAACTTCTATGTTATGCAAGTCTTTTAATCTACTTATATTTGTCATAAAACATTTCATGGTTTTTAGTTGAGATGGTTTTGGCAAAATGAACATTGGATAGACATAGGAAACTTTTTTTGTGCACCAGACACAAGAAACAATGTGCCTCATGTTTCAATTCAACCATAAACCCAAAAATAGAAAAGATCAACTTTTTTACTCGTTCTAAAAAGACTGAATTTGCTCTACTTTTTTTTCTTCTTGCAAATGAATATCTGGTTGATTAGAAGGTTTAGTTTAAATAATCAGAATTCTGAACTTTCTTGGCAAAATCATTAAAGTGACGAAACCGTAAATAAGTAAAAAAAAATTAGTTTTTTGTGCTTACAAAATTTGGTATTGTGGCTTAAAATATTTCGAAAGATTAAAGACGAACAAGTGATCTAATGGTTGTTACCTATATTTTTTATTATCAAAGTAGGATCGAATCGGTCATTTGCAATGTGAATGCAATTCTCCCTGTTATAGTGTTTGGTTACTGTGAAAAAAAAAAAAAAAATACTGATAGATTAAAAGCGTATCGTGGATGTCAAAATTAGGAGGAGTAATTTTAAATGGTGAATTAGAAATGTGAGTAAAGATATTAGTTGGATAACGCCAAAATCTATATAACAGTAACCAATAGATAGATGGAAGAAGGTGATAGTAAACTGATATAACAATGAAATATGTTTATGTAATAAGCATATAATCTTACTGGATCGGGTAAGTTGACGAAGAAGGAATTTTTTCTCTCTCCTTGAAAATCTCTCACCCTGATTCTCTCTAGATTTTTCCGGAGACCTGCGGCGGAGACTTCAAGGCGAGCTTCACTCCGTCGTACCGAGCCACAACTCCGTGCCTCGCGACCCCCGGGCTCGCCGGTGAGGTTCAACGCCGGCGAGCTCGCCCGACGATCTCCTCTCCCTCTGCTTTTCACAACTTTTGTCTTCTCCTTCTATCTAGTTCACAACGGATTCGATTTTGATGATAAAGCAGCTTCGCGGTGGTGTCTTAAGGCCAGAGACGCCGCATGCGTGAAGCAGGAAGTCGGCGGTGAAGAGAAATCGGACCTCAAGGCTTGGCTTTAGGTTGGACCTCTGGAGGAGAGAGAAGCGGCGAAATTTGGCTTATGTTCGGGGATAACAGAAGCTAAAGATCGCCGCCAAACCAAGCCTGAAGGAGCTCCAACCTATCCCTAAGCCTCGCCGGTTCTCTCGTAAACCGCCGTGGCTTCTAAACTCCAGACCAGAAACTTCCTCTGTCTGAAAAGAGAATCTCGCGTGGGAGGCGATGAAGTTTGTCTCGTTGCCTTCTCGGAGCTGCCGCTGGGTCGTCGGAGATCACCTTCGGCGGAGACGCAACCATGACGGCGGCAGCTGAAGCTTCACAAGTTCTTTGTGTAGTTTCTAGGGTTTTTCTAAATTTGTTGGGCCCGGGCCTAATTAGTTTGGGAAAGGCCCAATCCGAATTAGGTATTAGGATGTTAGATGATTTTTGTGATTTGTATTGGGCTGAGAAAATCTGTTTGGACCTATATTTGAATCTAATAAAGAACAAATATTTTTCAAAAAAAAAAGTTGACGAAGAAATATCTTTAGATTGTTGCAAAGTAAAAGATGACATTTTATATACAAAAATGTAAATAGAAAATGAAAGATGTTATAATATATATAGTATTTTATCGGACGAATGTATATTATTTAGAGTTCAACTATATATATATATAATAAGAGAGGAAAGTAGGGAGGGAGGGAGGGAGAGATTGTTTTGATGTTGGATGTCTCGATTACAAGCACATATGTGTGCTATATATTTTGATCCATCAAAATGTGAGATCAACCATTTGACGTAATAATAGAAATATGAGTTGTTGTTTATTTTTGACTTTCACAACGCTCCCCTTGGAGACTAATGTCACTTATTGCGTTACGTTCTGGTTGCCTCGTTAAAACCTTTCTAGAAAAATCTAGAGGAAAAACCATAGTTAGGTAAAATAGTACAACCACGTACGCTCCCCCTCGAAACATGAAATATTAACATTATAATCTCGTTGATGACGCATTCCAATATTATGAACATGCTTCTTGGATATCGAGGTAGGTAGCGATTTGATGAATAGATTTGCTGCATTGTTGCATGATTGAACATATTTCACTTTAATCTCTTTGTTCTTTTCGAGATCTTGGGTGTATGAAAAGAACTTCAGATGAATATGTTTGGTTCTATCACTTTTGATATATCATTTGGTTCTATCACTTTTGATATATCATTCATTTGTTTGTGCAACACATGCAACATTGTCTTCATATAAGATTGTAGGCTCTATGTTGTTAGAAACTCCACTACTTGAATGAATGTGTTGGCTTATTGATCTCAACCTTACACATTCTCTACTTGCGTCATGAAGTGTGATCATCTTAACATGATTTTAGGAAGTAGCCACAAACATTTGTTTCCGGGAACACCATGATATAGCAGTAAGACATATCTAGTTTGTGATCGAGTTTTATGTGGATCTGAAAAATATCTTGCATCTGCAAAACCAATCATTTTACCATTCGAATTTCAATTATAAAATAATCTCAAATCATTAGTCCCTTGTGGATAATGGAAGACATGTTTAATCTCATTCCAATGTTTTCGAGTAGGGGAAAAATTGAATCTTGCTAAAAGATTAATGGCAAATGATATATCAGGTCTAGTACAATTTGCAAGATACTTAAGAGCTCCTATTGCACTTAGATATGGTACTTCATGACCAAGTATCTCCTCATTCACATCAGGTGGTCGAAGAGGATCATTTTCAATGTTAAGTGATCTAACGGCCATTGGAGTACCTAAAAGGAGTTGTTTTATCCATTCCAAAGTGTTTTAACATTCTTTTCGTATATGTGGATTGATGCACAAATATATTGTATATTTTAGGGCTAATTTTACGGTTTTAGTGTAAACGCATTTATGATTTTGCTCATAAAAAGATTTTCACGGATTTTCCCTACAATAATAATTTTCATATATTTGACAAAGAAAATGATTTTCATGAATGTATCAAGGAAATTTATTTTTGTGGGTTTAGCGGATTAAATAATTTACAAGAATTGGAAAAAAAACACACTTTTACATTTTGGCCAAAAAATCTGACTTCTTACGTTTTAGCGGTAAAATATGTTTTTCAAATAATAATAATAATAATAATAATAATAAAAGTAAAAAAATTTTAAAATATAAAATATTACATAAAACATAAAAATTATCGGAAAATTATAGAAAATATATAAAAATTACAAAATATTATAATATAATTTTTTTTATAAAATTTAGTAAATTTTTATAAACTTTCTTAGGTTTTATATGTTTATAACTTTTTGTTATTTTTATGATTTTATATAACCTTTTGCAATTTTTATAATTTTTATAATTTTTCTGGTTCTGAATAAGTTTTTATTAATTTTTTCTAATTTCTCTATTTTTATATATTTTTATACTTTTATTTATTTATATATTTTTATAATTTTGTATTATTTTAGCAATTTTAGCATTTTTTATAATATTATTAATAATTACTTAATATTTAATTAATATTTTTCTCTTAAACTAACTTAGAACACATAACAAACTCATGGACAGTCCAAATATCCATATGGGCACACATTATTTTTGGGTGCGGTCAAAATTTGGCCCATTGTCCAAATGGGTTGTCCAAAAATAGCACAAAAAACTGAATCGTCTATATGGACAAGACCATATGGACGCGGACATCTCAATTGACACCCCTAAATATACCCTTAGGTCAAGACAATACTTTGTCTATCCGAGATCTTTCAACATATACTGCGATAATTACAAATCCAATTGTTGCTTTCTTAATGAAAAACATGGACATATAGAATTGTTTACATATTCTTCTTTTGTTAAATGTTTACTAAGACGATTATACCACATACGTCCAAATTGTTTTAATCCATATAATGATCTTTGCAATTTTATTGCACACATCTCTTTAGGTTTAGAACTTAATGCTTCCGACATTTTGAATCCATCAGGAATTCTCATATAGATATCATATTATAATGATCCATACAAATATGTTATAACAACGTCCATGAGATGCATTTCAAGATTTTCGTTAACAACAAGACTCATTAGGAATCTAAACATAATAGCATTTATGACAGGAGAATATGTTTTCTCGTAATCAATTCCAGGTCTTTGGAAAAAAACTTTGGGCTACGAGATGACCTTTATATCTCATAATCTCGTTGTTCTTATTTCACTTTCTTACAAAAACTCAATTGTATCCAATCGGTTTTACATTTTCAGGTGTGTGAACATAGGTCCGAATACATTTCATTTGTTAAGTGAATCAAGCTCGACTTGTATTGCATCTTTCCATTTGATCCAGTCATGTCTCTTTTGACATTCATATACAGACTTTGGTTATGGATCTTCATTTTCTTCTTCTATTTCTTTAAATAAAAGATAAGAGAAGACATCATCAATATCATCCATTTCGTTTCGTTTCCATATTCTTTTGTTATGGATGTAACTGATAGAAATTTCATGATTTTCTTCTGGTTCAAGATGCTCTACATTTTCCGTAGGCTTATGATTCGTTTCCTCCAAAACATTCTATGTTATTTGGGGAGTATCAAATTTTTCAACTTTCTTTCGTTTTCTAGGATTTTCATCCTTAGAACCCATAGGTCTACCACGCTTCAAGTGTAATCTAGATTCACGAGTATCATTTAATTTTTCATGCTCTTTAGGTATTTTAATATGAGCATAGGCGCTTGCAACTGGAATATGTGATTTAATTTTCGTTAGTGGTATTTATAAATGCTTCAAGTAGTTGATTAGCTATACTTTTCAGATGCATAATTCGTCTAACATCTTGTTCAAACTGTTTTGTAAGAAGGCCTTGATGAAGTAGAGATGGTATTTCATTTTATCTTTTTTCCTACTTCTTTTTTTTCTCCCCCTAAAATTGTGAATTTGTTTTCATCAAAATGACAATCAGCAAAACAAGCTCTAAAAACATTGCCGGACATTGGTTCTATGCATCTTATAATTGATGCATAACCACAACCAACATATATTTCCAATCTTCTTTGTGGTCTCATCTTTGTATGTTGTGGTGGTGCTATAGGCACATATACTGCACAACCAAAGATTCTTAGATGAGAAATATTTGGTTCACGACCAAATGCTATCTGCAATGGAGAATATTGGTATGATATGCACTTGGTCTTATCCGAATGAGTGCTTCAGCATGCCAAACAGAATGACCCCAAATAGATGGTGGTAGTTTTGATCTCACGATTAACGTTCTTGCAATTAATTGCAGAGGTTTAATTAATGATTCAGCTAAACCATTATGTGCATGAAAATGAGTTATAGGATGTTCAACTTCAATCCCCGTTACCATGAAATAATCAATGAATGCTTGGGATGTGAATTCTCCGATGTTTTCTAATCTAACTCTCTTAAAAGTATGATCCGGGAACTGAGCTTTCATTTTAATTATATGAGTTTAAAATCTCGCAAACACAATGTTTCGAGATGATAATAGAAAAACGTGTGACCATCTGCTAGATGCGTTTAGTAATACCATGAAATAATAAAATGGTCCACATGGTGGATGTGGTCCATAAATATCACCTTGAATTTGTTCAAGAAACTTTGGCGTTTCTTTGTCAATTTTGGTTGGCGATAGCCTTATAATTAATTTCCCAAGAGAACAGACGATACATGTCATTTTCTTCCCTTGGTATATTTCATAGGTTTTTAACGAATGACCATGTGAGTTCTCTATGATGTTTCGCATCGTTGTGGTGCTTGGGTGACTGAGACGGTCATGCCATAACGTGAAATCTTCTGGATTTTATTTAGTCACAAGGTTCGATTCTACCACATCTATATATGTGTGATGCAAACCAGAAGGAAGCCTTGGTAATTTTTTAATGATAACTCCTTTGCCAGGTATATTAGAAATTATATACATATACTTCTTTCCATCCTCAGTTGCAGACTGAGTGTCATATCCTTGGTTATATATATATATATATATATCTTTAAAGCTCAATAGGACCTAATATTGTATTGACAATTATGTTTGTCATTTTTAAATCAGAGAAATATCTCTTATTCCTCAGTTTAGTGTGTGTTATTCTACTATCTGGTATACATATTTTTTTTCTTCATTTATTTAAGTAATGTTTCATATGCAAAGTCATCCATTTTCGTAATAGATATAAATGTCAATAAAAGGACCTAAATCAAATTTTAATTATTGAAAATACAACACACCATAGATATTAAGCCATTGAAAACAACATTATTAAAACAAACAGTTACATAATAATTATTAATCGTATATTGGAGACTATTCGTTCATTACAAGAAACTCAATTATCAGTGTGGGTAGCCCCGTCGAAATCATTGGCAAAATCAACAGCATCGAGGTGTGTTGTACCCTCAAAGTGTTCTGCAAAATTCACTTCTTTTCCTTTTCCTTTCGTGAATTATTGGTATAGCTTACATAGATGCGAAGGGGTCTGACATGTATGTGACCAATGTCCTTTGGACCCGCATATGTAGCATGTACTCTCACGCTTATGGGTGGAGATTTCTTGAACCTATTTTCCTTTCAAAAATTATTTAGGTTTAACCCATTTGAATGATCTTATGTTTTGTGGGTTAAAGTTTCTTCCACGTCCACGATAAAATCGACGGCCACGACCCCGACTACAGTATGTATGGTTTTCTCGTTCATGATTTCTTAAATCCACTAGATTCACTTCAGGAAATGCCTTAGCACCAATAGGTCGAGAATTATGATTCTGAATCAGAAGCTCATTATTTTCTTTCGCTATTTTGAGCGCTACAATTAAATCTGAGAATCTTTTATGGCCTTGGTTACGATATTGCTCTTGTAATACATGATGACTTTTGTGAAATATGAGATACGTTTTGTTTAGCATCTCTTCTTCTGAAACATGCTTTCCACAATATTGTAATAGTGTTGCAATTCTCAGCATGACAGAATTATAAGCCTCTACAGTTTCCAAATCTTGGAACCTTAGATAGGTCCATTGGTCCATGGCATGTGAAAGAGTTATTTTCCTTTGGTTATCAAACCTTTCTTTTAAGGTTTTCCACAAAATTCTTGGATCTTTTTGATTTGCATAATCATGCAATAAATTTTGATTCAAATATTAACCATGACTACTTTAGCTTCTGATTCTGAAGAGATTAGTCCACCATCATCTTTAATAGTTTCTTTCAAACCTTGGATGCCAATGTAAGTTCCATATCAGTTATCCATGATCCAGTTACATTAAGTGCCCAAAACACGAGTTTCTCAATATTAGTCAGATGTGTCTAGAATATAAAATAAAACTTTATTAGATTTTAATTTTTAAATGAACCGCTTACATTAGTCATTACATAAACAATAATAAAATACAGTAAACACGATTAAAATAATATTTCTAATATTTTCTCTATCGATAAATTCTCAAATAATAGAACATTAGATAGAAATAATAATCATGAAAAATATAACAATTAACATTACACGAAAAAATTATGAGAATTAAACATTTTATGAAATTTCTTTAGAATTAATTTGATAGAAGATAAAATTTTTGATGAGATAAAATGAGTGAAATGATAGTGTATTTATAGATTGAAAACACTGTTCATAACTGTTGGGAAAGTTAACAATTTTTTAAAAAATTCTTTTTGACCGTTTGGAATGTAAATTAGAATAAAATTAATCTGAAAATTTTAATAAAAATTTGTACCGTTAAGAGGATAAAACGAAAAAACAATATGAAAATTAACATAAATCAATTTAATTAAAAAGTATAATTAGATCAGAGATTTATATACAGGTGGCTGAGCCTCCATTTATAATTGTATAAAGCGTTAGAGCCAGCCAAAATAATAATATATGTGGCGGAAAGTCGTCTCAGATAATAATATAAAGGCGGTAACGCCATCCTGGATAATAATATAAAGGTAGAAGAGCCTTCCATAATATAAACTAGAAAAATAAATATTTATGGTGTATTAGACATCCATAATATAAATAAATAAAATAATTACTATGCGACATACCTCCCAGCGTAAAATTATATATTTTATAAATAAATATATTAAGTCGTATCATAGAGTAATCGTGTTGATAACATGTTATAATATATATAATATTTTATCGGATGAATATATATTATTTAGGGTTGAAATATCATATCCGTGAAAAATATGAATTTGATAAATAGAGAGAGACAATAAAAGAGAGAGAGAGAGAGAGTATGTATTGTATATATAAGTAAGATTGTTTTGATGTTGGATGTCTCGATTACAAGCGCATATGTGTGCTATATATAGGAAAAAGTAAGAGGTAGTGAGCTCCACCAAAATGTAAGATCAACCACTTCTCGTAATGATAGAAATGTGGGTTGTTGTTTATTTTCGACTTTCACAACAAAAGAATATTTCGTTGTACTCGTTTTTATTATTTATTTTGTTAAAAGTCAAAACACACTACATGATTCAATATGTTATTTATATTAGAAGACCCAATTAATAAACCCAAAAGTATTTCAAAAATCCAATATGTTTAGGGTTTCTTTGCAAGTAATTTGCTATTTTTTGAAATAATTGTAGAATTGGTCACACTATGGTTCTTTAATTGGTTCTTTAATTGGAGAAAGAAGTGTGTTTTGAATTCATTTGTGAATAAGATAGTTTCCAATATAAAATGAAAATGATGTCCTCTTTAATATTTATTAATTACTAATGGAAATAAATAGGAAACAAATACTATTAATTTTATGGGTTTAATTACTAATGGAAATAAATAGGAAAAGAGAGAGATTTAGTCATTAATGGAAAAAAGCGTGATTAAGGTAAATAAGTACAGAGAGATTAAAGTTATGCACACGTTTGTGTTCATATGCACAAGTTTGTGTTCATATGCACACGTTTATGTTCATATGCACACGTGTGTGTTCATACGAATATATTTGTGTTCACATAAACATACGTATATTCACATCAACACAATATAACAAAATGAAGAAAATGTATTCATATGAAGTATAACATGTAAATGCATTCAGATGTACATGTTTGTCTTTATGTGAATACATTTATGTTCATATAAACATATGTATGTTCACATCATCAAAATACAACATTATGAACAGAATGTATTTATATGAATTATAACATGCACATGCATTTATATGAACATGAATATATTCGTCTTAAATTGGTAAAAATACTACTACTTGTATCTGTTATAACTTGTATATGCATTTATTTGAGCCAAAAAGTGTTCATACAAATACATTGTATTCATATGAACGCATGACGTATATATGGTAATAATGACACATAATCCACTTTCCTTGTTGATTTACTTTTGATTAATATATGGTAATAATGAAACATAATCCACTTTCCTAAAATTTCACACGGTTTATTACAGGTAATCTTTTTCTTTTATTAATTTATTTTTTTATTTTATATTTTTCACGAGAAAACTAATCCTTTATTTATCGATGAGAAAATACATCCAATGCATCACTACACCAATAAGGTAAGGAGGTGCCAACAAAAGAAAAAACAATATTACGTTTCCGCGCCCTTTTAGCTAGTAAATCAGCTCTCGAGTTCAGCACTCTTTTTTGATGAAATAACTTGAAGTCAAAATAATGTCTTTGAAGTCTTGAAAACTCCTGTAACTCTACTTTGAAAGCAGGCCATTCGTCCGGTGCCATCACCATTTGTGTTACCTCACTTGAATCAGTTAGGAAAACACCACAATATCTTCCTTTAGCTTTTACTGCCGTCATTGCCCATAGTAAACTCTGAAGTTCGGCATGTAATGGGGTTTGACATCTCAGAGAAGCCTTCATTTCCAGAATGTCGACAGTATCATCTCGAAGTTGTAGAACCCACCCAACTCCACATGTGCGATCCCTTTGTCTCCACGATCCATCAATATAACAGACCACTGGACTTATATCCCAAAAATTTGTAGCGGAGTTGAAAACGTTACTCCCCTCCCGTTCGCATTCCCCAACAGAAATATGTGCGCGCTTATTAATTTATAGATTATTTGTTTTTTTATTTTTTAAATAACCAAAGGATATTATAGGTAATATTATATATTGTTTCCCATAACACACCTAAATCACTAATTACGTTCCACTACCCACCCATTTGTCCAATTTGAAACAAAAAAGCACCTAGTTTGCTAATTCACTCTAAATTCAATCTTATGAGTTTTAAAAGATGTAATTTAGGGTTGCCATTGAACAATCTCCCCTTTTCTTTCATTCTCATATTAATCTAAAATCTTACTATTGCTTGGTGTCTTTGAATAAATTTTTCTCTCTTTTCATTTTCTTGCACTAAATAAAGCTCCATAGAGCTATAATAAAGCTAGATTTGGATTGTCAACACTTCATATTAGACTTTTGAAGTGATGTTATAATTAAAAAAACGTTTAAAATGATGGCCTTTTTTCTCAATACTACAAGATTGTATATAACTTTTTTCATTCTATTTTATCTGCTGGATACGTTATTTTCTTAACTAACGTGATGTAGGATGTGAAATTAAACATCGGCCAATTCGTCAATACATACTAAAATTTGGCCATCTGCTATTTAGAATTTTGTCACATGAATAGTTATTTTATTAAGTGAAAGTTTTATTTATTTTGTAAGTAACTGTACCTTTCGAACACCTAAGACCATCTCCAACAGTTAGATTCTTAATAGGGTGCTTAATAATTTTTAATAATATT
>OVBE01005926.1:0-20773 GCA_900406425.1 Iberis pinnata
CGATATACAATGGTAATTGGCAAGAACTTGATATTTCCATAATCATATATATAATTTTTCTAAGTAAAATGGATTTCAACTAAAGTCAGGAAACTCTAAACGTTGTAATATATATAGTTTCATGTGGTTTGTTTCTTATTAGTAGAGATTTGAATGTTTAATATGCAAGTCTTATTTGATGAAACCATGATTTCTACGGTAAGACATATTGCAAATAAACGGAGAATTTACTTTTGAGATTTCTTTTGCTTACTACATATTACATAGGAAATCATAACAAGGTCACTCAAGATCCAGGAATGCTTGCTTCATTGAATTAGAACTTACATATTTGTAAGTGTCATGTGTTTGTGTTGAAACTTCTTATTGAAACTTCAGGGTTAGGTGCTTCCAATTTTGTAAAGGAAATTTTGTCAGATCGATATTATCTTTTAACAGGTCTTAGTCTTCTTGGTTTGTCTTAACGTGCTTTTCAAAGAAAATGTATCCATGATACATTTTGCCTAATGTAACTGAGTTAAACAATAGAAAATTCTACCATAATTCTCCTCTTTCAGTCCAACTACTTTACAATTTCCTCCATTTTATTGAATATTTTTGAACTGCTAATTACATATGATTTCTAAATATACAGGAAACAAGTGGTTGGTCAAAATAGTAATGGTTTCACGAATGAAAGATTTAAAAATGTGTCTTCAACGTACAATTAACGAGCTGTTATGTTGAGTAATGCATTATGCTGGAAAGAAATCGTAGGATCCTGGGAGGAGAGACCAGGACATTTTGACGATGTCTCGAAGTATTGGACCGATGATGGCCTTGGCCATTCCAAATTATTTCGAGTGAGACTTCATTTCTTCTTTCTAATGAGTTTATGAAGCCTATAGTTTTGTGTCTTTGAAAAGTCCCCAAGCTTGATATCAAATATTATATTCACATGCTTGCAGTTAGTAGAAGACATTGGTGCTGCCCAAATATAGGTGTTTAACAATAGTATTCTTTCACGATGCGATTGTAACGGGTTAATATATGTTTCGCTTTCCAAATCCATTGGTTTTATGTGTCTTCATCTCTGTGCATGGATTAGTCACATTAATGATGAAGTTGAAACTGCAAGTATCTCACCTTTTGTTCAAGTATGATTGTGAAACTCTCCTCTGTTTCACTAAAAAATAAGCCTACAATTCAATACCTTTTCTTCTTTTTGTTTCAGGAAGCACTTGATGGTATCAATTTTTCTTGAGGAGTTTCTAATACTACATGGGAATCAGTTCAAGCTGCAATGGGACGCAAAAAACCATTTCAACTGAAATACGTTGCTATTAGGAATGAAGATTGTGGAAAGATTTACTACAGAGGTTTGACATTTCTTTATGATCATATTTGATTTGATTTATATTTTTGTTTGAAAATCTTTGATACTAAATGAGATTATAACTCCACAGGAAACTATATTATGTTCTATGATGCTATAAAAGCATATCCAGATATTAAAATTATCTCCAACTATGATGGATCATCTAAGCCGCTAGAACACCCCGCTGATTACTATGACTATCATGTAAACAATTTGATCTTGATAGAAAGATTGAAAGTGCTGTCTGAACTAAAGTGTTTCTTTTTGGCTACTTATATAAACTTCTGCTAGGAGCTTGTCTTCCATGTATCATCAATTTGACCTAACTTCACGCAAAAGTTCAAAAGTGCGGTAATAGACTATAGAAACTTAATACCAATGAAGCGTTTTTCTCACTATGTGGTACTCTTTTGCAGGCTTTTGTTAGTCAATATGTTGTGATTAGAAAAGATGATGGTACTGGGAGTCATCTTGCTGCACTTGCAGAAAATGCGAGTCTCATTAGTCTTGAAAACAACTGATTTCTTTAAACAAAATTCTTAATAGCTAAAGGTCTTCAAATTCAATGATTTATATTAAATTGTAAATTTTCCTTAATCTTCCCATATTATTTTTTGTTATCATTTGTAAAAACCATGAAACCAAAAAGTATTATGACGTACCCGCGCGTAGCGCGGGGTTTAACCCTAGTGGAAGCACTCAATACTCTCATCGCCTGATGTAGAAACAGTTCCAATTAAAACTTGTTAACAAAAGGGAGAAAGTTGAAACAGTATCAATTAAAAAATAAGAAATATTACCTCTTCTTTACGGATCTTAACTACTTGAACATCCAAATCACTTGCGTTAAACTGGAACTTCTTCAAGATGTTGATAGATGTGGTTAAGAAACTCAAAGGTGTGATGATCAGATCATCTGAAACAATATACCTTGTTCCTTCCTTCAAAAACCCATGAGATTTTGGATCAATCAATGTCAGTTTAATTTCTGCTGTCCTAATGTGAATTGGTAGTTTCTCAAAAGTGATATCAGCAAACTGCTTATGACATTCATAGTAATAGGGAAGCACACATCTGAAGTAATTTGCTTTCTTGAAGCTACTACGCAAGTTTGCAGTGCAACCTATGTTGATATCCCATAAATACGCAAGAGGGACAGCAAGAAAAGTCAAAAGAAGATCAATAAAGTCTTTTCCACATTCAAGATACAGAATCTTCATATCTTGTTTCCTTACTATTGCATCCACAGTAAATTCTGGTTCTGCTTCATTTGGTTTTGAGCCTACGCATGGAGGAGTCAAGACTTGTACAACATTTGTCATGTTAAGTGGACTTTGCTTCTTCAAGAAAGTGTTTGTCAAGGGAGTGTTTGATGAGAACATGTACCCCAACAGTGTCACTATCTATTATATATACACAAACAAGTCGGTTCAATTTGGTTAATTCAAAAATGAAAAATTTGCTGAAAATAAACGATATGAGACTCCATGCGGGCCTGTTTTTGGTTTTCTCGAAAAATATAAAAACGATTTTGTAAAAAAGTATCAAATATTTTGTAAATTAGAAAATTATATTAAAAAAATGAGTTTATAACGAAAAAACTATTTTTATTTATAGGTTAATGTTCAGATATAACCAGATATAATTAAAAAAGAAAGGTACCTCCTTGATACCAACATCAATAAATCGTTCTTGAAGCTTACTAAGATCAGAGTAACCAAGTAGATTAAGCGTTTTCAAAAGCACACCAGTAGAATCATCAGACACTTTCAAGTCATCTGTGATGATGAATGTAGACTTGTCTCTACCTTTGATCCGACATATTGCATCAAACAGACCCTCCATCTTCAATATCGGATCATCTTTTGATACTTCAATTTCCTTGTTCATCAACTCTCCGCATTTACATACAGAGCCTTTAAAATTACTGCACAATTTGCAGATTGAGACCTTACTGCACGCATAGTACTTGAGATCATCAGTAGGGTTTATATTGATCTTAAGCCTTTTGCATCTGGCCTCGTTCACACTCCTTGGATTAAGCAACATTTCCATACATGCTTCATTCTTGAAACTTTCAATTCCCATTTCTTCAACACTTTTATAAAGATTGGTAAAACAACCAATCTCAGGTCTTTGATGCTTCTTAAGCAATCTGACAATAGTTCCCATTGGCAATGTCATAAAGTTAAAGAGTATATCAACAAAATATCTATTACAACTAGCAAAAATGACCTTGTTCTTTTCTTCATCTACTATTAGCCTCAACGTAAGATTCTGTTTTCCTGAAATTTCATTCATCATAGATCATAAAAATGAAAACAATTTGATAAATACTAGTAGTAGACGCAAGCAATATGAAAAAAGACTCTAGGATCTACACTTATATATATTCAATAGCCAAAGAGCCATATAACACACAAACAAACCTTTGAGCTTTTCAAGAGAGATTCAATTCTAACAGTCATTGGACAACATTAAAATGTTATCAACACCCAAACACAAACTTTTGATCTTCCCTTTGACAAATATACACCTGTTATGTTGCTGTTTACCCAAGTAAATAAATATTGTTATTCCCTATGACAAATATATACCTGTTATGATCCAAAATCAAATATGTTGCTATTTACCCAAGTTTATTAACGGATGTAAATGTAACGTTATCTTCGACTAACTAAGATAAATACTTTAATAATTTTATACTTGAGATGAATTAATTTGTGACCCAAACAACCATAACAAAAACATTCATATACTTGTCAAATTAAAACCATTAAGGTCTAGGTAAACAATAAAACCTCTATGCATTCCTAATAAAGTGTTCTACTCCCTCTGTTTCACAATGTAAGTAGTTTAAGGTTAGGGCACAACTATTAAGAAAATTATTTAATTTTAAACATTCCAAAATAAAAACCGCATTCCAAAACAAACCAACCAATAATAAATCATTCTGCAGAATATAAAGAGTCAAAATACACAAAAATACATTAAATTTTGCATTGAAAAGTGAAAACAACAATCATTTTGAAACAAATTTTTTTCTCTAAAACTACTTACATTGTGAAACGGAGGGAGTAATAAAACTCGGTTTGAACAGGTTCTAAGAGCATTTCTAAACACAAATATTAAATTTGAAGTTTTATAACTAAACCTCAAATCTAAGGTTTGTGATGTTTTTCCATTAAAGGTAAAACTTCAAAATTAATTTTTAAAAGTTTATATTTTGCAATTCCCTAATTAAAATTACAATTACTTCAAATTATAAAACTTACACATAATTAAAAAAGATACATCCAATACAATTTCATGCATTATTAACTAAAAAGGCATTACATTATGATATAAAAATACATAAATGATTAAGAAAATATAAAAAATGTCATAAATTACAACTCATATATGAAATTATTAATCATACTTATTTACATAATGCTCATACATATGATCTACCAATGCATTTATAAGTGATATAAGAGTTTCTATATTAATATATATATATATATATGTATATGATTTATATGCTTTTAAATATGATATTTTGTGTCAAGTTGTCCTTTTCTTAAAATTGGTTAATTAATATTTTGAAAATAACATAAATTCAACTTTTTGTGACAAAATTTTGAGCAATTCTTGAGCATAATTTAAGCAAAAACAATAAATTTTTGTCAAAAATTTGATTAGGTAACTGAAACATATATAAAGTTAACAAAAAACAAAATAACAATACCAATTTAAATGTTGTTTCACTAGGAGGTAAGTTTTATACATAATTAAGCTATTTCTCAAAACTACATAAAGTTACTTTTTGATATATAAAAAAAAAAACATAAAAAACAAAATTTATTTACCCTTATATATATTTATATTTTACTTACCTTGCCCCTTGGAGTAGTATATATATACTCCTACATTAAGGTATTTCTCAAAACAACATAAGATTACCTTTTGAAATATAAAAAAAAAACATTAAAAAGCAAAAACTATTTACCCTTATTTACAGCCTATATTGCAAAGATCTTTGCACTTAAGACTGTTCAAGAGTTTACACAATCTCAGGTATACGATTGAATCAACAAGCAAAAGAGTTAACTCTTTAGTAAATCTCTTCAGCCAATTTTACGAAGCTTAAATAATGTTTATGTCTGCGAGACACATTATAATTATTTTATTAAACGTTATTTTGCGGTTTTGGCGGGAAAATATATTTTTTTTGTTTTGGTGGAAAAATGTTATTTAGCGGTTTTGGCGGGAAAACATGATTTGGAGGATTTTATAAATAAAAAAATGATTTTACAAGTTTGAATCGTGATGTTAAATATATATTGTAGGTATATAGTGTATTACTAGTATTAGTAGTGTATATGAAATAGTTAAATGAATACCCATAAATAAACACATATCCCATAGGATGGTGTTTGGTTTAACCCTTCTTATCCAAAATAGTTGAGTTTTTTCTGGGTTTGAATTTTTTTTGAATGAGTTTTTTTCTAAATTTAAGTTAGGCTGAATAATTTAAGAACATTTAACATCCTTATCTATGCATTATATTTCATTTGATTATATGTAGTTCATGTCTATGTCTACAAGGAGAATTGAAAGCATATCTCTTGATTAACAACTATTTCTATTTCTTTTTTTTATAAGTTTTTCATCTAAAAATATATAGGGCTTTATTCGGAGTAGACCCAGTACAATCCACAATTGGGTCCAGTTCAAACAACAATCAAACCAGAAATAACCAACAACAAACCGACCCGGTTTAAATAAAAAACCCAATTACAATCTCGGTTAACTAATTCTATTTCTCACATGTTTATTTTATTTGTTGGTCTCAAAAGTGTATTGAAATAAACCAACGAAATCCGTTTAAAAAGGCTACATGCTAAAAGTCTATTTCTCGCATGTTTAGATAGAGTTTTTTTAAAAACTAAATTACTTATTAGAAATTTGTTTATAATATAAAACTAATGTTATATATGAATAAAATGTATCTTTAATTAAAAATTCTAACTTCACCTTGTTAATATTTTCTCCAGAGGGCACTGAAAACCCAAACTACGGACATCAACCTAGTAAAGAGGTTGAGTTCCTCATTGTTATTATATGTGTGTTCGTGGCAATTTGTCTGGGAATACTTATCTACGCGGCCATACGAGATTGGTGTCGCAAGAGTCACGTAGAATCCGTTTCGACCTTTACAATGCAAATGGCCGAGATTAATATATTGTAAATATATAGTTCACTAATTCAAGCTCTCATATCTCTGTTTAAAAGTTTGTATATCTGTTTATCGTCTTCATTTCTATCAATGTAGCAACGCTGAATTTTGCAGCGATAATTATAGTAATCGTTGAGGTCTATTGTCGATGTTGATATGAGTACAATAACACTCCTTTTTCGTTAATAGCCGCACCTACCGTAGCGAACAGGTCCTGTGAAATAGATTTGAACTAGGTATTAACCCATGCCATGCACGGAGATAATTATTATTTTCAAAAAGTTTTATATGTTTCTAATTTTTTATTGTTATATAAGTGTATATTTTGTTTAATAACATATAGTTTATAGACTGATATTTTATGTTATAATATATTTATTTAATAATTTGTTTTGTTGTTATTAACATTTTGAATTACTAAGAAGTTAAAAATAACAACTTTTGGTCATGAAATCAATTAATTTTAATAGTAAATATGTTAAAATTTGTATAAACTTTTATTGAATTGTAAAGAATATACTGAATTGTATAAATAATGTATGTATATTATTGGATTGAATAAAAATGGTTATAGATTTCAATTTATAAAAATTATAATTATAGATATGTATAACTTATATAGTCTGGTTTACTTGGTTTAATGATTGGTTTATTAGATTAGATTAATTTAGTCATCTGGTTTAATTAGTAGATTAGTTAGTTAGTTAAGCGTTGTTAATTGGTTAGTTAATTTGTTTTAGTATAAAAAGAACATTACGAGTTCATTTGTAAAGTTACATAAATATATTGAATAATAAAGTTTTCTTCTTGATTCATACTCTTTTTCTTCTTGGATCATTTCCTGATACCGTCAATTAAAATGAAGTGAATTCGGCGGTCCTTCTAGATATCCACATCGACTGCAGACCTTTGGATATAGTCGAAGTCTTTCGGAACTCAAGATACTAGAATCATAAAAAAAACTATTACAACAAAAAAAATTTAACAAAAATGTGACCATAATTTTACATTGGCGATGTTCTTTTCATGACCGATGGGTTAGTGACAGCGACCAAAAAAGCTTTACAGGAAAAATAGCAAGAGAAACAAGATCACTATAACCACCAAATGAATCATTGTACTTTATAATAAATAATAACCGCTGCGGCTCAAAATTTTAGCAGGCAAGGTCAACATTCACGTAAGGCTTTACAATCGCTAGCTGTAAACTCTTTAGACAATTAAACTTCAAATAATTGAATTTTACAATTATGTTTTTTGTTGCTACCATTTTATCATAAAGCTGCAAGGAAGTGCTTCACTTGAATTTAAACCAAATACAAAATTATTACTACAAAAAACAATGATTCTTTTTAAATGGGGTTTAAAATTACTGCAAAATACTTTCTAGTTACTTAATTTGTTAAGAACAAAGATATATATTCAAGACAAGTGTGGAACTAATAGGGGTGAGAATTCAGGCTTTTTGGGTTGGTTCAATTTAAGTTTTTTCAGGTAGGTTCGAGTTTTGGGTTTCGGGAAATATGCCTATCCCTATGTGGTTCTAAAACAAACTAAAGTTGTATTTATCCCACTAATCCATATTTAAATTTCTGAAATAAAGTTAAAGTCTACAAAGAAGAAAATAGTAGCACGTATAGCAAAAAAAGAAAGAAAGATGGAAAATGGTCAACAGCTAGAAATGACACTCAAGATTCTCCTCAAACTCTTGTTTAATAAGGTCTCTCTTCCATTGGCTTCTTCACAATCAAGTCTCACCATGCAGTGTTCAAAGCAGAGGATGTCCCAATGGAAGCACTCAATACTCTCATTGCCTGATGAAGAAACAGTTCCAATTTAAGTTTGTAAAATAGAAGCTGACTTACTTGAGAAATAAGAAATATTACCTCCTCTTTACGGATTGTAAGTACTTGAACATCCAAATCACTTGCCTTAAACTGCAACTTTTTCAAGATGCTGATAGATGAGCTTAAGTAACTTATAGGTTTGATTTTCAAATCATATGAAACAATATACCTTTTTCCTCCCAATTATTGCACAATTTGCAGATTGAGAAATTACGGCACGCATAGTACTTCTTGAGATCATCAGTAGGGTTTATATTGATCTTAAGCCTTGTAATTGTCCTCCTCCACACTCCTTGGATTAATCAACATTTGCATACATGCTTCATTCTTGAAATTTCCAGTGCCCATTGACAGCAGAAATGAAACAGAGAAAGGTTGAAGATAAAACTTGTTTATTGATTCATTTCATTCTTAACAACTTAAAAAAGACTCGAATGCATCTTTATATATTGGACCATTCTTTGATTACAAGTTTGCCTTAGATACATTAGTCTAAATCTGATTGGTTCTCACTTAATGCCAAAAACCTATTCTTTAGCAAAACCTCACAGCTGGTTTTTGCTTTTCTGTTTGAATCTTTTGCAGTGTTGCTAACNTGGTTTTTGCTTTTCTGTTTGAATCTTTTGCAATGTTGCTAACATTTTTTGTCTTTTTGCAGGTTGGAGAAGAAGAGCTCTGCTTTTGCAAAGGACCGTTACTTGTTGCAGGTTTAATTGGGTCGCTTGGGCCTGAGAGAGAATCTGAAGTGGGCTTCACATTTCGCAGGCCCGTTTGATTTAAAAGAGATGTCTCTCTTTCAACCAGAGGCTTTGGTGTTGGTCTTACACCCCCCTTCAAACTCGGCGTCGGAGAATCGGCAAAGTTATCCACGCCTAGTTTGAACCTGAGTGAGCTGAAGGGAGCAAACGGTAGTGATTTCGTGAAGATATCGGCTAGCTGATGTTGATTGGAGATGTGGTGAACTAACACTTTTATAAAGGTTGCTAAAACAACCAATCTCTAGTCTTTTATGCCACTTAAGCAATTTGACAATGGTTCCCATTGGCAAAGTCATAAGTCTGAAGAGTACATCAACAAAATCTCTATCACAACTAGCAACAATGACCTTGTTCTTCTCTTCATCAACCATAAGCTTCAAAGTAAGATTCTGTTTTACTGAAATTCCATTCATCATAGAACTGAAAAATGAAAATAATGAGAACATAATTTTGTAAACACTAGTAGTAGACGCAAGCAATATGAAAAACACTATAGGATCTATATATATTCGATACCCAAATAGCAATAATATACTACACACAAACAAACCTTTGAGCTTTTCAAGAGAGATTTATTTCTAACATTCATTGAATAACAGTAAAGTGTTCTCAACACCCAAACAAAACCTTTGATTTATCCTTTTGACTGACAAATTAGACTTTCAGTTTTAATCATGTTGCTATTTACCCAAGTAATTAAATATTCCATTGGTACTCATAACTTTTTTCCCCAAATATAATGATAATGTCAAAGAGATAATACAACAAGAGAAAAGTAAAAACATTTAAAACAAAAAAAGATTAAGATAGATTCGCTTCATCTTGGATGAGAGAATGAAACCAAGCTGAACCTCATAAAACCATATAGGATTGGAACATATCATATTTTGAGACGCTTTTGGCAATAACTCTAGATATGGTATTGGTTGAATTTGATGGGTGATTAAGCTTCTATATTTGGACAGTTTGATGGGTGATTAAGCTTCTATATAGGGATCCTCTTCTTCCCGCTCTAGCTATGGTATTGGCAAAAGGAGGCGGCTACGGTAGAGACCTTATGAAGTAAGCTTCTATATTTTGGCCAGTTTGATGGGTGATTAATTGCTTCAACTACACTGCCGAAGTTTGACCATACTTCTATAACGCTCAAGCGAAGCTCAGACAAACTTGTCAGGGCCCAGAGAATGGAACGAAGTTCCGCCTCAAACTTGTTGGGAGCGGGAAGAAGAGCATCCCTAGCATGGAAAGATACATCATCATGATTGTTCCTGATTATCCATGCCCCACCAACTAGAAACTCTCTCCCGGACCATGAGGATTGAACATTGCACTTTTGAATCGGCGATGAGGGTATCCTCCAATGAGTTTTCTTTCTCTACGAACAGACGTATGGCCGCCATTGATCCGCTCGTGAATCATCATTGACCTTTCCAGTGCGACGCCTCTTCCGGAGCTAATGAAACCATCACTGAAATATCATTTTGTTTCCCTTCAATAACCAGAGCGTTTCTATTTTTCCATACTTCCCACTAGATCCTAGGGATGGATGCCCTTAACTTTCTGTTAATACTAATATCATACATAATGTGAATCAAGTGGTCCAAGTTTTGGGTGAAGAAGTTTGTGAATCCTTGATCGGTACCAGGAATTGCTACTAAGTGCCGATTTTTTTGGCCAAAGTGAATTCAAAAAGTACGTGATTTATTTTTTCAACCCCTATATCACAAAGATTTCACTGTGAATCTGATCGAACACCACGAGCATTTAGACAGTCAGCAACCGCTAATGCACCGGATAAAGCCCTTTAGAAAAACATTTTTATTTTTGTAACAGTCCTTATTTTCCATATCTTTTGTTTCAAGTCATCGACCATCCTTTGTTGGAGAGTTGTAACTAAGACTTAGTCTTTTAACTTTGAGATACACCAACTACCACTTTTAACTAGATAGTGACCATCAGCTGAATAAGCCCATATATATTTGTTGTTTAGTTGATTGTTAGGAATCATGGATAAAATCTTTGTTGCATCATCTCCAGTGAAAAATTGTTGCAATAACATATTATCCCAATGCCCTTCCCTAGTAATTAAGGTTGAGACCTTCTGATTAGCATCTACTGGTGGATTAAAACTGATAGGTGATCATGGCTCACCATTAAAAAGCCATTATATGTCTAGACTTTTGTATTTTTCTCATTACCAATGATTTTTACCAATCCTTTTTCCAAGAGTCCCGGGCTGAAAAGAATATTACGCCAAATATAAGGTGGTCGAGGTCCCATTAAACCTTCAAGAAAGGTTTTTTAGGGAAATATCTAGCTTTGTAGACTCGTGAAAGCAGTGTGTCTGGGTGGTGTAAAACCCTCCATGCTTGCTTAGCTAATAATGTTTGACTATATTTTCCAATATCCTTGAAGCCGATACCCCCCTTAGCTTTTGGAAGGCACATTTCTTACCACTTCCAATACTGACTCATCCATGGACTGACGTAAGTATGGATTTTGTTCTCAGGTTACCACATACTCAACGAGGCCATGATTCCAACTTTGTTGTTGTTGACCGCTTCTCCAAGATGGTTCAATTTATTTGTTGTAAGAAAATTATGGATGCAGTCAATGTCGCGGTACTCTTCTTTCTCAAAATATACTGTTTGCATGGTTTGCCTTTGTCCATTGTTTCAGATCGTGATAAACGCTTCATTAATCACTTCTAGCGTTCTCTATGGAAGATTTGGGTACAAGTCTTGATATGAGCTCCGTTTGTCACCTTCAAACGGACGGCCAAACTGAAGTTACCAATCGCTCTTTGGGTAATATGTTACGTTTTCTAGTCGGCGATAATTTAAAGTCGTGGGATGTGAAGTTATGTCAAGCCGAGTTTGCACATAACCATGCGTTGAACCGTAACTTGGGTTATTTTCCGTTTAAGGTCGTTTACGGTGTATTTCCTCATTGTCCACTTGATTTATCTACTCTTTCGGAAAAGACATGGTTCCATGGTGATGATGTTGACTTTATTTCAGAATTACAATTTTTGTACACTAAATTTCGCACAAATCTTGAACTCTCAACTGGCACTTTTAATTGGCCGCTCATAAGAAACGTTGTGAGGTGATTTTTGAGCCTGGCGATTTGGTTTGGGTTATGTTAACTAAGGAACGGTTTTCCATTCGTGAGCATAACAAACTTAAGGCTCGAAAAGTCAGCCTTGTTGAAGTTCTAGAACGGATCAATTCCAATACATATCACGCTCGGCTTCCTGAGGACTTGCGCACTTCAAATGTATTCAACATTAAAAATTTAACGTTTTATTGTGGTGACAATGACGTCTCGGATTTAGAGTCGAATCATTTTTCAGTTAGGGGACCTGATGTAGCACCACATATACTTCTTGAATTCATTTGCCTTTCATATTTGACTTTGGTTTTTATATATTATTACTTGTTGACCAATTTTGTTAGCTTTGAGTGCTTATATTTTATTTGCACGTTAAGTGCATGCTTTTATTATAGGGAGTATTTTAGTAAATAAGGTGTTTTTTATTTGTAATTTGAAAAATAGGTGAGTTTGTGTCCATAATTTGTAGTTTGGGTTGTTTTTTGAAAAATGTAAAGAAATTTCAAAAATAACCTTGCGTTATTAATCCGAATTATTTGTAATATATATGTAATTAAAATTGGAAAGTAAGATTTAATAATTTAAAGGTAAAAAAGTGTATAATGTGTACCCCTTTTAGGCAAGTAAAATTGACATTATGATAATATAATAATCATAGAACAATATAAGGAAACTATGAAAGATTGATTTTTTAAGCGTAGATTAATATAAGAAAACTATGGTTGTTTTAGTACCAAATGAATGCAGTTTATTTTACATGTATGTCGCTTGTACACATGAATGAATTTTATTCATGTGTATGTAAATTGTTCACACGAAAAAATTTGATTAATTATTTTGTTCACATGTATGTCTATTGTTCATGTAAGACAAACACAAATTCAATATAATAAAAGTAGATAAATTCCTACCTACCACATTACAACATTTACATTGGTTAAAGTGATTGTACATTAATAATGTATGAACGCTTGATTGCACATATTGTTTCCTAGACTCTTTTGTGTACGGAGAGTTAGTTACTGTTGACTGATTACAATTGCGTCTCGTGCGATTGTGAATGCCAATATCTTCAGTAGTTCCATCACTCACTTTTTTCCTACGGCGTAGATAACAAAAACATTATAAATACAAGATGAAGCCGGACAACTAATAACGAAAATATGAAAAAGACAAAACTGAATATTAAGAAAATAATACATTTCTTAATCGATCATTGTCCCGGGAATCATTTGGGAAGCCAACCTGTGGACTCCTCATTACATCATTATGAGCACCATGACTTGTATCATCCACAACCCTCTGAGCACCCTCCATTGCATCATCCCCATAATTATTAGGCTAAAACTTAAAATTAGACTTGTTAAATGTTGTAAAAATTCAAACAAATGAATGGATACAGTTCATAAAAGGTCTGCATCACAATCTAAAGATAATATAACTTCAAACAATGCTGAATAAGAGCTGAACGACATGATCAAATTTCCACTACTATTCACACAAATGGATGCGGTTCATATATTCAAATCTAATTAATGTGTATAATTTATATGCACGTGTATGCAATATATTCATATGAATGTAAAACTTCTAATGTCGAAATGAAAAGCTCCACCAAGAATATTGAAACCTGATAAATTAAAATGAGAATAAATTATCAACTATAATGGAACAATTTGTTAAGAAAATATTAATAAGAACACTCAAAACGAGAATAATCTAATTTAATAACTAAAATCCAGAACAATCTCATAAGAATACTCAAAACCCTAAATCGCAAAAAAAGTTAGAGAAGACAACAAGATCCCAATCGCAAAAAGCATATGAAGAAATCGTTCTACATAAGCTCTAATGGAGAAAAACACCCAAAATCGCAAACACAGTCCAAAGAGCCAATTATCAAAATTGCAAAAAGCATAAGAAGACATCAAACAAAAGAAGTTGTAATGGAGGAAAGAAACACAAGAAATAAAGCGATGGAGAAATCTAAATCTCATAGAAGAAATCGATAAGAACTAGGAGAAGAAAATCGAAAAGAAGAAATGAAAACCTTGGAGAAGACACAAATCGAAAAAGAAGAATAAAAAGTAGAAGATTAAAAACCAGGATAATGAGGCGGAGAGTCTTCATTGACCGGAGAGAAACCATCGACAGAAGCTAAATTGGATGTGATAAGTTTTTAAAGAAGGTGAATGTGGCATAGAAAACAATCGATGCTTTCCTTAGGTAAAAAGGTAAGTTTCTTATAAAATTAATCTACATAATTAATTGAAAATATAAGGAAAATATAATGGTAATCTAATAAGGCAAAAGAACATAATCACTAATGATTTTAAAATACACTTCATTCTCAAATTAGGCAAGTAAAAAATGACCAGTACTTCTCTAATTTTTTCTTAAAAGAATCTGTTCTTGGAAACATTGGTATGCTTTAGAAGATTTATTGTTTCAAACTTTTAACTAAGGTCTAGAAGATTTATTGTTTCAAACATTGGAAACATTTAGTAACTTTCATCATACATTGTAACTGTGTTGATTAATCAATGAAACTAGACTTCTGAAAAAAAAAAAAAAAAAAAAAAAAAAAAAGNTTAGTTTGACGAGTATTTATAGGTCACGAATTGATTTCCCATAAATTCTAAATTCTTAAAGCATTTATCTTAGCTTGTGGACGATGATGTTACATTTACATCCATTAAAAAATTCGTAAATATGTTGTTCTGCGGTATCATTTACTTGAAAGAGATTAAAAATTTTGATCTCTAACTCTTCAAGTAGATGAGTAGTTGCACCTAAGCTAATATGAAATATAATTTATAATCGTTGATTTAATGGACAATGTTCTACTAATGACAGAAAAAAAACTTTAACCCACTTAATTTCAAACTCCAACCGTTAGAGTTGTAAGAAACTTCAAATGTTAGATACCTCGGTTTTAAAAGTGGTTATGAGTACCAATGTAATAATTTATTACTTGGGTAAATAGAAAAAAATATATATATAAAACGGAAGGTCTAAATGATTCTTACTTGTTAGTCAAAGGGACGATCAAAGGTTTAATTTGTGTTTGGGTGTTGATAATCCTTTTATTAATTGTTGTTCATTGAATGTTAGAATTGAATCCCTCTTGAAAAGCTCAAAGGTTGTGTTTCATGGCTCTTTGGCTATTGAATATATATAAGTGTAGATCCTAGAGTCTTTTTTTCATATTGCTTGCTTCTACTACTAGTACTAGTGTTTATCAGATTATTATATTCTTATCCTTTCTATCTTTCTGTTCTATGATGAATGAAAGTTCAGACAAAAAGAATCTTACGTTGAGGCTAATAGTAGATGAAGAGAAAAACAAGGTCATTGTTGCTAGTTGTAATAGAGATTTTGTTGATGTACTCTTTAGCCTTATGACATTACCAATGGGAACTATTGTCAGATTGCTTAAGATGCATCACAGACCTGAGATTGGTTGTTTTAGCAACCTTTATAAAAGTGTTGAAGAGATGGGAATTGAAAGTTTCAATACTGAAGCTTGTATGGAAATGTTGATTAATCCAAGGAGTGTGGAGGAGGACAATTACAAAAGGCTTGAAATCAACATAAACCCTACCGAAGATCTCAAGTACTATGTGTGCCGTAAGTTCACTTATTGCTATTTGTGTAGAAATTTTAGTGGCTATGTATGTGCATGCGGAGAGTTGATGAACAAGAAAATTGAATTATCAAAATATGATCAAAGCATACAAAATGATGTTGGTGGAGTATGCAAATATTCGTTCATTATAACAGATGATTTGAAAGTGTCAGTTGATTCTACTGGTCTTCTCTTGAAAACGCTTAATCTTCAAGGTTACTCTGATCTTAGTAAGCTTGGAGAACGACTTGTTGATGTTGGTATCGATGAGGTACTTTTTATTTATTTATATTCTTATACTATTGTATTGTGCAATATAGAGCATGGATTTGTTTTAGAGCCGAAATATCCAAACCGGTTTTTAGACATTTATTCTTATACTTTTTTATCTATTTATATTTTTATACAAAATTTTTTTTAGTTTCGGTTTATTTGTTTTGTTAGTAAATGATTTGAAAAATCGAAAATTAGATTCAGAAACCGATTTATTTATGTTTGATTGTCCAAACGGTTATCCATAAATCTAAAAACGGTTTATTTGTCTGTTAGTTTCGGTTTATTTGTTTTGTTATTTTTCGTTATACTTAAAACGTATATGGTACTTACTATTTATTTACGTATATATTAGATAGTGACACTTTTGGGGAACATGTTGTCATCAAACACTCCCTTGACAAACACTTTTTTGAAGAAGCAAAGTCTACATGACAACATGACAAATGTTATACAAGTCTTGACTCCTCCATGCGTAGGCTCAAAACCAAATGAAGCAGAACCAGAGTTTACTGTGGAAGCAATAGTAAGGAAGCAAGACATGAAGATTCTATATGTTGAATGTGAAGAAGACTTTGTTAATCTTCTTTTTACTTTTCTTGCTGTCCCTCTTGCATATTTATGGGATACCGACTTAGGTTGCACTGCAAACTTGCGTAGAAGCTTCAAGAAAGCAAATCCACAATTCGAATGTGTGATTCCCTATTACTATAAATGTCATAATCAGTTTGCTGATATCACTTTTGAGGAACCAGTACCAGTTTACTACTGTGACAAGAAGATTGGAGGGCAACCTGAGTATATTTTGACAACAAGTTGTTCCTTTGCTAGGCAGCGCTTTGGTAGCGACAGACCATTTTCCATGATTGATCCAAAGTCTCATGGCAGAGATCAGTTAGTGAAAGGTAAAAGTGGGTTTGTGAAGGGAGGAACAAGGTATAATCTTTCAGATGATCTCATCATCATACCTATGAGTTTCTTAAGCTCATCTATCAGCATCTTGAAGAAGTCCCAGATTAAGGCAAGTGATTTGGATGTTCAAGTACTCAAAATCCGTAAAGAAGAGGTAATATTTCTTTTTTCTCAACTAAGTCGGCTTGTATTTTTTTGTTAGTATAGTCGATTACATTATTTTATATATGATTTAGTGAAAAACTTGAATCATAAACAGATAACTTTTCATTCTAGTCGTATACAGTATTTGTTATAAAATGTTGAATATAAATTTAGTATTTTTATTTAAAGTTTTAAATTTTAGCTTTGGTAAAAAAAGTTGAAATATTTTTAGTTCAAAACTTTTAAAACATGGTACATTTTATTTTTAGTTATAAATAAAACTTTTTTTGGTCAACAGTTATAAATAAAACTAATTTTAACTAGAGAAAACAATATATTTTTGGATCTGCCTCTGATTAGAACTGTTTCTGAATCAGGCAATGAGACTGCTGAGTGCTTCCATTGGGACATCATCTGCTTTGAACAATGCATTGTCCAACTTGATTGCTAAGAAGCCAAAAGAAGAGAGAGATGAATAAACAAGAGTCTCAGTGAGAATCTTGAGTGTTGATAATTTCCCCACATTTTCTATCTTACTTTGCTATAAATGCTACTATTTTCTTCTTTGTAGACTTCAATTTTATTTCTAAAATTTAAATTTGGAATTAGTGGGATTGATATAACTTCAGTTCGTTTTTTTTTTTTTTGCCAAATTAAGCTAATGGTTACATAGATAATTTAAAGACTCTTAAAGCAACTCCAATGGTGGATGATGCTCATAATTTCTCAAAAAAAAAGAAATTATTTTAAGATTTCTTCTTTTTCTCTCTTAAAAGATATTTTCCTCTTAAAATTTCCTTCAAAAAAAATTTGAGAACCATATCTCAAACAAGATATTTGAAAACCATCTCTCTTTCTCTTTTTATTTTATTTTTTAATATTACTTTTTTTTAGTGAGAACCTTTCTCTAGATCCTCAATATTATGAGAAGAGCCTAGGAGATGGTACCTAAACAAGCTAAAAATCATTTAGAAGAATTTGTGCCACTAAACAACCATCTCTAGTCAACTTTAGTTCGTTTTAGAACTAGACTTGTCTTGACTTAAATTTTTTATATATGTATGTTTAAACCCCACTTAAAAAAGATTTTCTCGTTGTTTGTAGTAATAATTTTGCATATGGTTTAGATTTAATCCGATTTATTTAAACATTAGTGAAATATTTATAACTTGTCGTTATTTAGATTCAATTCCATTTGGTTAGTTTTATAAAATTAGCTAGAATTATAGAATATAAGAAATTGATAAAAAAAGTAAAAAAATTTTAATTCTAGAAGAGAAAAAATATAGTTTTTTAAAAAGAAGTCCCAATCTCTCCACCATAATTTCACATTTTTTTCTTCAAAATATAAAAAGTGATTAAAAACTACTTCTCATATTAAAAACTTTAAATTTTAGTTTTAAAGTAAAATTTTTTTTTCAGATATATTGCAATTCCTAAATAATTCAATATGTCAGCGTGACAAGAAGTTTGATTCAATGTTTTCAGCCGTGAGTCAACCGGTCATTAATTTAATGTATTATTACAATATTTGTAATATATATATATATTTATATTATATAAATATTTTAATTTTTTATAAATCAAATAAAAAATCTTTGTATATTCTAAAGATTAAAGTCCAAACTTTAAAATAAATAAAAATATGATGAAAAAAAAATTTAACAATAAAGTGTTATTGAAAATTTAAATCAATCCATCGTGTGATACTTAAAGTGGGTGTTATTGTTTATGAGGTCTTAAACGATTTTGAAATTCATGTTAAATTATGTGTTATTCGTTTGATTATTTGTAAATTCTAATTGAAATCATGTGTTATTCGTTAAATGATTTGTAAATTAATTGAAATTAAGTGTTATTCATTTAGTGATTTATTATTGGATTTCAATATTATTGTATTTTAGTGGATTTAGAAGGGTTTTAAAGTTAAAAATGCAAAGGACCAAATCCAACATTTAATCATGTGATTTCAAAATCTCTAGATTTCCAAATTCTTATGGATTTATAAATCAATTAAAACACCATAACCATTAATAATAGTGAATAACTAAGGGGGTTTTTTGGTTATGGTATTTTAATCCATGAGAATTTGAAAATTTACGGATTTTAAAATACCATGATTTATGTTTGAATTTGGTCCTTTGAATCTTTAACTTTGGAATCCTTCCAAATCCATTAATATACAAAGTGGAATTTGAAATCCAATATCAAATCATTAAGCGAATAATATTGGATTTTCAACTACTATCTACAAATCACTAAAACAATAACACATGATTTCAAAAAGAATTTTAAAATCATTAATCCAATAACACATGATTTCATTTGAATTTCCAAATCCATTAAAATTTTATAACCAATAACACCCACTAATATCATAAAAAATAAAAAAACAAAAAACCCTAGCCGTCGAAGGTGCTCTCAGACACAAGTATCGAGGTCCATCTTTCTTGCCCAATTTCCGGCGCCGGCGAGCTTCGGCTTTGCCGGCGTCGTCTCTCCTGCTATCCTTTTCGTTTCATGCGTCTCGATCTTGTTGTTATTCTTAATTGTTCGACGTTTTTGACCGAAGTTGGCTCTCGTTTGGTGTTCATGTTTTTGGCCTCCGGCGGAGATTCATTTAGTCTCTCTGCGCTCCTCTTCAGCGCTTTCAAGATTGGTTTTCAAGCTCGTCTTTCGCCGTGGTATGGCGAAATGTCGTCGCGATCTTTCGTGACTACAGCTACTAATCCTTCGTCTCGGGCGTCTTCTACGGATCTCACCATTGTTCTTCATCTCCAAGTGATTTCTTCCTTCGGTGAAGTTCTAACCAAAGCTCCATGGAAGAAATCATATATTCCCCAAAAGTTCAAATATATTGTTTCTGCAGAACTCTACATATCTTTTGGAGCTTGTCTCTCTCGCTTGTTGAGATCTAAGATAATTAGAATCCTCTGTTTGCATAAACTAAATCCTCTGAGTTTCCACCATGGCAAGGGCATGCGGTATCATGTCATTTGTTTTCTGGTAACTGTTGAATTTGAGGTTAGTTGCATAGGATTATTCATGCTTCTTTGGTTAAGATTTGCTGATCAAATTAAAGAGCTTGGTGTCAGGGAGTTGGGTTATCCCCTTTGTGAAGATGAGATGCTTGTGGTACTCTTTGGATGGACAAATCTTCTTTTTAACCACTACATCTTAGCTCTGGTGGAATCACAGAGAAAGATTTTGGTATGTAGGATTCTCCTGCTTGTTCTAAAAGCTGTAGAAATCGGTTCATGGTTTAAGTTGGAATGTGACCAGAATGATCGCTTAGGTTCTAAAAGTTTATGGAGTTTTCGGTACGGTATTACCGAAGGACCACCAAGCTTTTGGTTATCAGTATTCTCCGTTCCATCAGCTCAACATAGTGCTTGTGCCGATTATCTAGATTCAGAAGCCTTTTGGTTGTACTCATCAAGTCTCAAGATTCCTCACATTAGAAATGAGTACGAGTTCATGTGTAATACGACCTTTTGGGAGAAAACTTTTCCACCTTTC
>OVBE01005927.1:0-20769 GCA_900406425.1 Iberis pinnata
GAAAAATATATATAAAAACGAAAAAAATTCCTAGTCAAAATACGGGTTTCTACATTCCCCCACACTAGAACTTCACCCAGATTTGTCTCATCCCCAAAACCAAGAATCCTTAAAAGATGCAGGAGCTTAGACCAATCAGCCTCTGTACAGTGCTTTATAAAATCATAGCTAAGCTCCTCTCATCCAGATTAAAACTCCTGATGCCTACTTTGATCTCAGAGAACTAGTATGCTTTTGTTACCAAAAGACTGATTTCAGACAACAACATCATTGCACATGAGATCAGTCATGCTCTCAGCAAGCATAAGAAGTTCTCCTATACCCTTATGGCCATTAAAACTGACATCTCTAAAGCCTATGACAGGATTGAATGGCCATATGTTGAAGCATCTCTTAGGGCATTGGGTTTCTCAAACAGATGGATTGATATAATTATGTTTTGTGTTACAATTGTCAGCTATTCAGTCTTGATGAATGAAGTGCCTTTTGAATCTATATCACCAGGGAGAGGCCTAAGACAAGGAGACCCCCTGTCTCCTTTTCTTTTTGTCATTTGCACTGAAGGCCTAAGTCATATGTTTAAAAGAATGGAACTGGCTCATCATATACAGGGGTTCCAATTCAACACTAGAGGTCCATCTATTACACTATTGATGTTTGCTGTTGATAGTATGATCTTATGTAGTGCCACAGTGGAACAAGCAAGAGTGGTTAGGCATATCCTAATGGAATATGAAAATGCTTCTGGTCAGCTGGTCAATAAGGAAAAGTTAGCAGTAACTTTTGGGAGTAAGATAGAAGAAAATGTACAGAGGCAGATTCATTTAGCTCTGGGAATAATGACCAAAGGATGAGAAGGGGTGTACCTAGGATTACCTGAAGTATTCAGTGCCTCAAAAATCAAAATGTTTGAATACCTCAAAGAAAGATTACAGCAGAGGATTGACATATGGTTCATGAAATCTCTATCCTTGGCAGGCAAGCAGATACTCATCAAGGCAGTGGCAAATTCCATGTCCATATACGCTATGTCAGTCTTTAAACTGCCTGAAACAGTATGTAAGAATCTCATAGCTGCAATAGCTAGATTCTGGTGGGAAGCAGAGGCCCACAGAAGAAAGATTCACTGGACATCAATGGAGAAACTATGCTTACCTATGCACTTAGGTGGACTTGGTTTTCGTGACATAGCTAGTTTCAATAAAGCCTTACTGGCTAAGCAAGGATGGAGGATTGTAATGATGCCCCAAACTCTCCTAAGCAGATTCCTCAAAAGTAGGTATTTCCCCAACTCAGAATTCCTAGGAGCCAAATTAGGGAGAAGCCCATCCTATGCATGGAGGAGCATAATCTATGGTAGAGAACTGTTGCAGCTAGGCTTAAAAAAGAACATTGGTAATGGTCAAGCAACTTTTGTATGGACAGAACAATGGATTGATGGGGCAGGTGTTATGAGAGCCCCTCTCATTAGGCATACTATAATCAATCTAGATATGAGAGTTGCAGAACTGTTGGATCAGGCCTCAGGAACTTAGAATAGGGACATTATTCAAGATCTCTTCTACAGACAGGATCAAGAGGACATGTTAAGAATGAAACCTGCAACACGGAGAAAAGACTTTTGGTCATGGAAACATAAAAAATCAGGTGCCTTCTCTGTCAAATCTGGATATGAAATTGCAACAGAGGGTAAGGAAAAAAAGATGAGGGACCAAGAAAGAATGCTACCATCCTTCCTTGAACTTAAGCAGAGAATCTAGCAAATGAAAACAGTTTCAAAGATAAAAAAAACTTCTGTTGGAAGGCCCTTAACGGTGCAATAGCAGTTGATGATGCATTACGAAGAAGAGGCATCAAGACTGATGGTAGGTGTCAGTTCTGTGGTGAAGAAGGAGAATCAATCAACCACGTGTTGTTCTCCTGCCATATTCCAAGACAAGTCTGGGCCTTAGCCAATTGCCCATCACCTCAAGAGGGCTTTGAATATGGCTCTATGCTGTCCAATTTCTATCACCTGTTATCATTGCCTTGTGATAGCCTATCTCATCTCTCGGCCACAAACATCTTCCCTTGGCTCATCTGGTTTACTTGGAAAAACAGAAACCATTTGCTCTTTGAAGGGTGCTCTTATAGTGCAGAGGAGATTGTTTTAAAGGCAAGACAAGAAGCAGAGGCTTGGTTGATGGCTCAAGAGGTGCTAAAAACAGAAGGGGCTAATTCATCAAGACTCCAAAGAAGCGCACCAAGAGGATGGAGCAGACCCCCTATAGGTTGGTTGAAGTGCAACATATGTGCAAATTTCAAGAAATCATCTGGTCTTGGGGGAGCTTCAATGGTATTGAGGGATCATGAAGGTTCAGTCATTCTTCACTCTAGACGAGCTTTCTCCAATCTCTCCTCTCTTCAGCAGGCTCACCAATGTAGCACAACTTGGGCTATCGAAAATATGGTCGTACACAACTGTCCAAATGTCATCTTTGCGGTTGAGAACCCTTTAATAGCTCAAGCACTTCAGGACACGTCTTCTGTCCCCTCTCTCTTAGCCTTTTTGGACGAGTGCTCTAGAAGTCTTCTTTTCTTTCAAGATTGGAGTTGTTCGTCAGAATCATCTTCATCAAACAAGGGTGCCCAGTTGATTGTCTCAGTGTGGTCAAGGATTCTCGTCTTGGGTCCTATGTGGCACAATCCTTTCCATCCTGGCTCAAGGACCTTTTCCTCAATGAAGCAGCAACCTTAGCCTTTGTTTGTTAGTTGATTCAGGTTTTTTGTTTTTCTAGTTTCCAGTCTTATGTTTTATCTGTTTCCTGGGTCCTTTTTCAGTCTGGTTTTCAGGTTGGATGCTCTGTTGGTTCCCCTGTTTTTGGTGCCCTGTTTTTGCTGGGCTTTGTCTGTTAAGTGCTTTGTTCTGAATTTTTCCCTTATATAATATTATCGTTGACAAAAAAAAAGACATAAAGAGACTTCCTTCCTTTATTCTCAAAATAGATAGAAAATGAATTCAAGAGATTTTTATTGGCATTTTCAACAGAATGGATTCATTTTAAAACTAAAAATATATAATATTGATATGGATTTATTCTAATCTAAGTTAAAAAATTTCAGTATATATAGATTGACGTAATTCGATCCACATTTATTTAAAATCAGAATACAAACTCTTAACCAAAAAAGCAATAGATTTTCATTGAGGTTTTCATTTTTATAAAAGTTTCCCATTTGGATACTTAGAAAAAAATATATATGACTTTTTTATATTACTCTTTTACGATTGAATACATTTTTATGTTTCACGTTTTTAAATTTTGAAGAAAAGCTTCGGTTTTGTGCAGAGGTTTCTACTACAAAAAATTCTATGACCTGTCCTTTTTATCTCACTCTAATTTGTCTTTTTCTCTCTTTTTTTTGGATAAAAGGTAAATATTAAATTAAAAAATAGAGTTTACAAAGCAGAGAAAAACTTTAAATACTTCTTTAAGGCTCCCAAAAAAAGAGAAACATAGCCTTTTTGAAACAGGTTGAAATAACATATTTCATATTTTAGAATCATCCCTTCAGCAGTGATGAAAAGTGAACCAGATGGATAGGAGATTTGAGAAGGATTTGTACTTGATTCTAGCCAATATTGTGTGCCTCACTCCTTTTTCTATCGGATGAAAAAGGTTGGTGGCTTCTTGAATGTTGGAGGTGTGGATTCTAGAGTTCCTTTCCCTCCAAATGTTGTAGATAACAGCTTGAAAGACAAGTGATGCAAGCTTGCAATTGGGCTTCTGAGTTATGAGGGACCATAGGTGGAAGATATTTGACCAAGACGATATGGTAGCATTAGGATGACCTAGCCGAGGAAGGATCTTTGACCAAATTTTCGAAGCATAAGGGCAGGCAGCAAATAAATGGTCTTTGTCTTCAATGGAAGCATTACACAATAAATAGGATGGAGATATTTGAAGCCCCCAGGTGATTAATCTGTCTTTTGTTGGTAACCTATCTTGATGAGCAACCCAAACCAAGAAGGATTGTTTAGGAATAGAACCTTTGAACCAAATGAATTTGGTCCAAGGGAGCTGCTGGTGAGAGGGTCTTAAGGCTTCCCAAAGCAGAGAGGTGGAGAAAGAGTTGAATGTTGAGTTTGGATTAAGCCAGCAATATGTGTCTTCCCCTTGTGCAATTTGAGGCAGAGGTTGGGCTAATAATATACACCGAAGCTGTGCCAGAATTGCATTCCTGGTTCTTGCAGAAGGCAAGGTCCAAGATCCATTGTTTACACAGTCCACCACTTTGGCATCTCTTTGATGTCCTGAGCTCAAGTGTCCCAACTCTCCAAATCTGTCCCAGAGAGAGCCCTCCTTATCTTGCAACCAATTGTCAAACCAAAAGCTAGCATCAAAACCATTACCAATTTTGCAAAAGATAAATTTTTTAGCCACAAATCTAATGTGCAATAGGGATTTCCACAGCCAAGAGTCTTGTGGTTGAGGTTCAATTGACCATAAGCTTTTAATGCCTAGTCTTGAGTCTTTTGTCCAGGCCACCCACAAAGAGCCAGATTTGAAGAATATCAACCAGATAAGCTTTAGGAGTAGAGTTTTATTCCAAGTTTTGAGGTCCCTTATGCCAAGTCTTCCCTTTTCCTTAGGTAAGTAGATTGATTTCCATGAGACTTTTGTCCAAGCATTTTTTGATATATCTCCTGCCCAGAGGAACCTTGTGCACATCTGCTGTATCAACCTTATACAGTTTTGGGGCACTATGAAGGATGAGAACCAGAAGTTCAATGTGCTGAAGATAACTAATTTGATCAAGAGTAAACGTCCTGCAAAAGACAGAGCTCTATGTGCCCAATGATTAAACTTAGCAGCTATGGCATCAATCAAAGGGTCATAATCAGGTTTTTGCAGTTTTCTGTGCATCAATGGGAGGCCTAAATAATGAAAAGGAAATGAACTAGTGGTAAATCCTAACTCTGATAAGCAAACAGATTGGTGATTAGTAAGACCAGCTGTGTACTGGGCGTATTTTTCAATATTCTTCTTTAAGCCAAATACATTGTAGAACCTGTTTAGAGCATCAATGATCTCCATTGCAGAGGAGAATTTCCCACAAACAGGAGCATCAGGTCATCTGCAAAAGCCAGATGCGATATCTTTAGCTGCTTGGCTTTAGGATGATATCCTATTAGACCTGCACCATAGTAAGAATCAATAAGAGAGGCAAAGAACTACATTGCAATTACAAAGAGTAAAAGGGAAATAGGGTCTCCCTGTCTCAAGCCATTTGTGCCTTTAAAGAAACCACTTGAATTGCCATTCACATTTACAGAAAAAGTTGTTGTGGTTATGCATTGAGTAATCCATATGATGAACTGTTGAGGGAAATGAGCTTCCTGAAGAACTCTGATCAAGAAGGGCCATTTTACAGAATCAAAGGCCTTCCTTAAATCAACTTTGAGAATGGCTCTTTTAGAGATGTGTTTTTGATTAAATCCTTGAGCCATTTCAGAGGCTAGAAGAACATTCTCTACTAATAATCTCCCTTTTACAAAGGCATATTGGTAACTAGATATCATCAAAGGTAGAACTCTCTCTATTCTTTGAGCTAATAGCTTTGAGATGACCTTATATAAAACATTGGGCAGGGAGATTGGCCTGAAATCTGTGATTTTGTTGGCATTTGTCTTCTTTGGTATAAGAGTGATTAAAGTGCAATTCATCTGTTTCTTCATTTTCCCAGATGAGAAGAACTCAGAGACAGCTGTTATGACATCCTCTCCTATCCAATTCCAGGCATTTTGGAACAATTCTGCATTATAGCCATCAGGGCCTGGTGACTTATTTTTTGGGAGAGCAAAGAAAACTGACTTGATCTCCTCTGCTGAGAAGCCTTTGATGAGACTCTGCCTTATCTCCTATGTGCATTTGAATTTTGTCAGTTGAGCAATGGAGGATCCTTAATCTTGAGTCAGGGGAGCACCTTCTGATCCCAATAGGCTTTTGTAAAATTGCACGCATTCATCTGCAATTTCATCCTGAGAATTCAGTCTGTCTCCATTGTCATTGAGGAGGTAGTGAATCGTGTTTGCAGATTGTCTTGAAGCTACCATTTTAAAGAAGAAGCTGGAGTTTAAGTCTCCATTTTTGAGCCAATGCACTTTAGCTCTTTGACTTAGAAATTTCTCCTCTGCTAAGGTAAGAGCATGCCACTTCCCAAAGGCTTCTTTCTCCATTTGGGATAGAATAGGAGAAGGATTTGCCAATAAAGCTGATTGTGTTAAGGAGAGGATTTCAGCTGCTTGAATCACTTTCTTTTCTAAACCAGAGAAGGTTTCCTTGTGAAAATTCCTGATATGGGTCTTTAAGATCTTCAGTTTTGATACCAGTTTGAACATAAAGGTCCCCCTAACATCAGTTACTCTCCATTTTGATTCCATTGTAGGCAGAAAGGTTTTATCCGTGAGCAAATGGTTTGCAAACATAAACCTTTTCCGTTTTGATGGTCTCTGAGAAAGTATTTTAACAATTGTAGGGCAATGATCTGAAAACATAGGTTCACTGAATTTTGCAAAGGAGTTGGAGAAGATAGTCTTCCACTCATCATTCACCAGAACTCTGTCTATCTTTTTAGCAATGGGTCTTTCCACCTGCTTATTCCACCATGTAAAGTGAACTCCTCTGAATGATAGATCATCAACTTGAATTATTTGAAGAAAATTATGGAATTCAGCCATTCCACTTGTGACTTTGGATCTACCAGTTAATGAGTCCTGAGGGTTAAGGGATTGGTTAAAGTCCCCCATAATGACCCAAGGCTTCCCATTGAGAATAGTGTTGGAACTGAAAGTACCAAGGTCACTCCAAAGCTGCCTCCTTTTGTATTTGCAGTTCCTTGCATAAATGGATGTGACCACAAAATCTTGATCTAAAGAAGGGAGCTTCACTAAGCAAGATATGATTTGATCTGTTTTGTGAAGCACTGTGACAGTTACAGAATGGTCCCAAATGATCCAGATCCTTCCCAAGTCTGCCATATCATATTTGGTGGTCAAATTCCAACCTTTAAAGGTAGAGAGTCCTATTTTCTGAAATCTTGTTTGTTTCACCCTTATTTCAATAAGGCTGCCAAAAAATGTTTTGCTCTGCTTAAGCCACTTCCTAAGACTTAGCTGCTTACTAGACTTGTTTATTCCCCTTACATTCCAACAAAAAAGGTCAATCATTTAAGGGGTTAGTTAATAGAGAGGGCTTTCCCTTTGGTGTCCTTTATTTTTGTGATACCAAATTGAGTGCTCTTCTGGTTTTTAATGAATTTATGTAGTTGGGCTTCAAACTTCTTCATTTTTTATATGTATTCAGTAAACTCCATGCCTGCGGGGGGTGGGGGGGGGGNATGTAGAGACATTTGAATCATTGGAGTAATCAGTGACTGGCTCTTCATCAGAAGCTGTGCAGACTGAATGTGCCTTGCCCTTTGGCTGGGGGTTCATTAGTTCAGAAGAAGAAGGGTTTGAGAGGTGATCAGTAGCCTGCTGAGAGTCCCCTAAAGGAGCTTTAGTTAGAATTTGAGCCCCAGTATCCTGAGCATCCACTGAGTTGCTGAGTTGTATAGGTGATGCCTTTATAGAAGGAGGATTAGTTTGGGTAGATGATGTAGATGCCAGGTTTTTTTTCTTAACATAAATGAGAGAATTTGCTGCTGTCTTGACTCTATTCCTGCTAGGTTTCTTGATCTTATCTGGGACTTCTTGGTTAGAAACCTGAGCTTTAGGATGAGAATTAAGCTTGGGGCATTCCTCATGTTTATGCGATGTTGACTTGCAATCGTGGCAGAGAATAGGGGCTGAGGGGTATCTTAAGTGTATGCCCAATCTCTTCAAAAAAAGAGCATAGAGGTGGCATCCATTGACAAGAAATAGGTACTCGTTTAATTTCTCCAGATTCAAACTTTACATTGACAGCTTCTGGCAAAGGTTGGGAGGGATCCACGATGACTAAAACCCGTGCTATGTTCAGATTGGACATCTTTACTGTGTTTGGTTGGAGCATTACTGGGTCCCCCAGAAAACTAGCAATTCTATGCAGTCCATCTTCTGAGTAAAAGTGCAGAGGCACATCATGGAAGTCCACCCAAACAGGGACTGCTGTCAGTTTAGGAGTTGTGCGTTCAAGTCCAGGTTCCCAACTAGCTACAAACAAAGCCTGGTTGTCAAAATACCACATACCTTGGGCCAAGACTCTCTTGCGAGTTCCTGAATTAGGGATTTTGATAAGGTATGATCGGTCAGTCATTCTTGATACCGAGATATCCCGCATCCTTGGGCTCCAAATGCCATTCACTATTACGTGAAAAGTGCATGGAGGAGGAGATTTACCATAAAATTGGCCTAGTATAAAAAATTCCCAGTTCTTCTTGTTCTCAATTATCACAGAGTTTAGGATCTCGACACAAGCTTCCCCTGAGTCTAATAAGAAGTGAGAGCATGTCTTCTTCAGTCTTTTTGAGACCCCCTGGACTACATCGAGCCATGGGTGCTTAATCTCTTAAATAGTGGAGTCCGAGAACCCAGGGGGGAGACGAAGCTCCTGTGAATTGGGACTTACCAGGCTTGACGAGAATTTGAGGGGATTCGTCGATTTGATCTTTGCTAGAAGCTAGATCTGAAGAGATCAGGGGATGGACCCCTTCAAAGGAAGAGAGAGAGGAAGCAAGGGGAGGAATCAGAGGCGGAGGAGGCGGAGGCGGAGGAGGCGGAGGAGGCGGAGGGGGGATTTGGCGAGGAGAGATTTATGGATTTAAGTTAGGGAGGGAGAAGGAGGGCGACGCTTTTTGGGTGTGGATTTTTTGTTGGCCATTGGAGTTGCCGGCGATGGTGGCCAAGGACTAGCTGCCGGTTTGGGAAACTTACCGTTAGAGACGCCTGAAGATAGCCGTTAGGGAGGAGGGAGGAGAGAGAACTAACGTGACAACTATTTTATTAAAAAAGTTAAGAAAACATAACATTATTTTAAACTTTTTCTTTTTCTCTTTTTTTGTTATATGCAATTTTATAAAGCAAGAAATAATAGGTTTACAAGCAAACTAATCAGGAAATGAAACCGACGGAATAGTCATTATCCTCCAAAAACATACTTTAAAATATGAAAATAGTACAAAATGAGCCAAAAGAACTTATTTGCCTTAATTAGCAGGCAAAGTAAACCTCCGTCAAATGTCTGAGCATAATAAAAAAAATCTTTGGATATTTTTGAAGTATCTTCAACTCAACTTTATTACAGAATAAAATTTTATTTTATAATAAAGTTTTCTTCAACCCAATTTTATTTTTTATTTTAAAATAGCTTCTATTATTCACTTCATTTATTAAGTAACTCTAATTTAGAGTTGAATTATTTGATATTTTAATTATTATATCTTTTGATATTTTACTAATTAATTTAATATTTTTAATTAATAAAATAAAATAACAAATAATATTATTTTAAAATATCCAAAAAATTAACATAAAATATCACTACAAAATACTTTAATTGCTCATTTGTGAGAAAAATTCACTAATAATAATAATTAAATCAACATTTTGTTACGTTTTATTATTTTGTGATGTAATATTAATTTTTTATTTAAATAATATTATTGAACCACTCTTATTTTGTTGTGTTAAGATTTTGAAGTGCGGTACTTCTTTTTTTTACTCATTAAATCAAAATTACAAAAGGAAGAAACATAAGAGTTCATCAACATAAATAAAGAAATCACCATTATAAAAACTTAGTTACGAAAAACAAGTTTCTTTTTGGATACGTAAAAGAAGTCAAGCAGATCTTCCCAAAGATAGATATGATTGTAACAAACATGAAAACCATGTCTTGAGACGCTCTTAGCAATGTATTTGGCTATGCAGTTGGATGGAGGAGAAGTTGTGAAGAAAAAACATGAAAAAGGCAGCCATGGAAGAGATAATCTGAAGTAAACTCTTATACTTCGGCCATAGTGATGGTTGGTTAATTGCTTCGATTACGTTGCCAATATCTGACCAGACTTCAATTGCTCGCAAATGTAGGTTAAACATGCTTGTTAAGTGCGATACTTCAATTTTTAAAAAAAAACGCGATTGAATTAATTGTTTTAGTAATATATTTTCATCCTCTAAAAACCTCCACGTAGTAACTAATATATACTTGAATGGCAACAAAATATCGAACCCACATGAATCCTCCCGCACTCTACCAATAACGCAACCCCATTCGCTCTCTTAAGGTTGTGACTAGGCGACCAAAAATAACCGGGTTTTTAATTAGCGGTGCGGTAATTAATGAAGTTCACAATTTATAACATTGAATTTGTAATATTAAAAAACCGCATTGCTTTTTCATTGAAGGTGTGTGATAAAAATTGTTTTTTTTTTTTGCACACAATAAAAATGATTTTTCTTTTTCTATTGATTCCTACTGATTAAATATCAACAAAAATAAAGTGGTTAGGGTGTGGTTAAAGTGTGGATTTTTAATGCTATTTTAATACTTTTCAAAAATATTTTTAAACCGTATTATGAAATTAACGGAATGAATATTAAATTGAAATATATTATCTGAATAATCGTAATGAAAATTGAACCAAACCAAAATTTAGCAATTGAACCGAATTACCCGAACTTCACCAAAAATAATTTTTTTTTACTAAATATACAAATAATACAATTACATATATTTAAATTACACAATATTAGTTAAAAGTAACAATTATTTTTGTTTTTATATTCAAAGTAAACTGGAAAGAACAATACCGAACCGAATACTCGAACGGTCAGGTCTATGCAATTAACATGTTTATACAAAATGAGAAAATCTATGTAATTATAGATTTAATTAATTTATTTGTAAATTTTAATGATTAATTGATAAATATTAAAAATTATTTTTTTAAAAAACATTTAAATATTTGTTTAAAAATTTATTAAAAAACAAAATTTGCACCGCTAATATTTTACCATTCAAAAACAATTTTGCACTGCTTATTTTCTACGAACTGTAGTTATGCCGTATTCTGCACAAAGCGTAATTGTACTCACTACCGCACTATTTTTTTTTATTTATTTTACCGCTTAATCCGACATTACCATTCCAACCTAATAAAAACCCAACACTAGAGTACAAAAGATACACCGTTTAAACTTTAAAGTAATTTCTTTTCTATTTGACGAAGTCATGTTATCAATGTCGAGGTGTAAATCACATGTCCAATTCAAAATTATTTTGGATCTGTGATAGTTCAAATTTCTTTTCTCAAATTTTTCTAATAGATTAACAAATAAAAAATTTGAATATATTCATAATTCATTTATGAAAATTAAAGTTATAAATTTTATTTTAGATTAACAAATAAAAAGTTATAAACTTAACAAAAACAAATTCCACAAAACTTTGAACTCAAAAGGTGAATGCCAAGAGATTGAGATTTTTTGTTTTGGCTCTGTTAAGCAAGTAAGTCTTGTTCATGTGGGATTAAGAATATTCACATTAAAAATCGGGTCGGGTGTAGTAGTTTACTTGTGAAATTTTCGCTCACTCTTGAACCTGTTATAATCAGCAAGCAAGCTCCAATTAACCTTATGCTTCATATTCTCCACTAAACATAATTACAACATAATTTTAAGCGTAAACAAGGTTTTACACTATTAGAAGCAAAAATCTTGTCTGAAAGATAACATAATTCAAAGTGTAAACAAGGTTTTACACTATTAGAAGCAAGAATCTTGCGGACATATAACTAACTATAGGCCAAAAACTCAAACTGTTGAGCATCATATAAATATCATTATATGATTTTTGCACAAATACATTGATTGGTTCAAGGCGAATGCTACCAAATCAGGTGCAGTAATTTTTTGCAATGCTCTCGAAAAGTTCTTCTGTCTAGCTTCTTAGGGAATCTAACCAGTACTTTCTTTCAAGTCTCTAGAGTCATCATATGTTTAGGATTATTTCTATTCATGTGGAGGATTGTTGGAACTCACTTTTGACAAAGTAGTTTTTGTCAAATTGAAGTAAATTTGAATGAGAAATTAGACAGCTAAATGAGCTAAATTAGCTGGAAAGATTAGCTAGCTCAGCTAGGTGAGTAAAAGGACAACACAACTAAGCTTAATGAGCTAAATGAGTACTAACATAGCTCGGTGGACTGGTCAGCTAACACTCAAGCTTAGTGAACTAGAGTGAAGTAGCTTACAAGTGAAAGGTCACCAAGCGAACAGTTGCAACCGTTGGCCGAATGGGCACCAATTGTAAAGGTGCAACGCAGGGGTGTGTCTTTCTACCAAATGTTACATCCTTTCATGTGAAAAGGTGTCTTGACCAAGGGTCACATCTTTTCATATGACACATTTTCATCTCTTATAAATAGGGACCTCCACCATTCATTTTTCTCATCCATTTTTTCTCAATCAACATCAGAAAGTAAAGTGGTCTTCGATATAGAATAAAGAGATAAAAATAAATACCGATAAAATCTTCAAACGTTGTTCCAATAAATACCCCGTTCCAAAGTATCGGGAGTATTCACAGATATTAAGGTCAATATACTTTATTAAGAGTGCAACTTAATAGAGACGCTTAACGGTTGTATCCTGGGATTCTGAAATTACGGCAAACCGTCTTACTACAGACAATTTTTAGAATTAAGGAAAGAGTTTTGACTCGACTCCGTTAATTTTAAGATTTAAACGTATTAAACTCGGTTTTAACTAAATCCGGTTTTACGGTCCCTACGATCTTAATTCTAAAAAAATTGCTCTTAAGCTACTGCTTTATATCGGATTTTGGTTTAAATGGTTTAAAATGTTTTACCGGTTTGCGATCGTTTTAAACGTTTCCGCAATACTTTATTGATACTTTCTGGTTTATGTTTTACATATGACAACCAAGAATACTAAAAATGTTCATACTAATGGACATATTGACGGGTCTGCCAATACGGTCCAGACTTTGGTTCCGAAAGATGCCTTCGTTGGAATATCTCAACTGCCTGCACCAATGGCACATGGCCTACTACTTGAGATAGGTCGGATCCTAGGACGGGTTTTAAAAGGTAGGAATCTAGGATGGGTCCGAAAAGGTGCAAACCTATGATAGGTTCGAAAAGGTGCAAGCCTAGGACGGGTTCGAAAAGGTGCAAACCTAAGACGGCTCCGAAAAGATGCGAACATAGGACGGTCTGAAAGGGTGCGAACCTAGGACGAGTCTAAAAGGTGCGGACCTAGGACGGGTCCAAAAAGGTGCGAACCTAGGACATATCTGAAAAGGTACAAACCTAGGACGGGTCCGAAAAGCTGCAAACCTAGGACAAGTCTGAAAAGGTGTGAACCTAGGACAATCCAAAATGGTGCACACCTAAGACAGGTCCGAAAGGGTGCAAACCTAGGACGGGTCCGAAAAGGTGCATACCTAGGACGGGTCCGAAAAGGTGCAAACCTAGGATGGGTCCAAAAGGGTGCGAACCTATGACGGTTCCAAAAAGGTGCGAACTTAAGATGGCTCCGAAAAGGTGCGAACCTATGACGGGTCTAAAAAGGTGCGAACCTAAGATGGGTCCAAAAATGTGCAAACCTAGGACGTGCCCGAAAAGGTGAGAACCCAAGGACGAGTCCAAAAGGGTGCGAACAAAGGATGGGTCCGAAAGGGTGCGAACCTAGGACGGGTCCGAAAAGGTGCAAACCTAGGACAGGTCCGAAAAGGTGCAAAACCTATGACGGGTCCAAAAAGGTGCGAACCTAGGACGGGTCTGAAAAGGTGCGAACCCAAGGACGAGTCTGAAAGGGTGCAAACCAAGGACGAGTCCGAAAATGTGCAAACCAAGGACGGGTCCGAAAGGGTGTGAACCGAAGATGGGTCTGGAAGGGTGCGAACCAAGGACGGGTCTGAAATGGTGTAACCTATGGACGGGTCTGGAATGGTGCAAACTAAGGACGGGTATGAAAAGTTGCAAACCAAGGACGGGTCTGAAAGGGTGCAAATCAAGGACGAGTCCGAAATGGTGCAACCCAAGGACGGGTCCAAAAAGGTGCAAACCAAATACGACCTCAAAAAAGTGCAAGACGCATACGACATCGAAGAGGTGTAAGTCACATACGGGATCGAAGAGGTGCGAATCGCAGATGAGCTCGAAGAGGTGTGAGTCGCACATAGGCTCGAAGAGGTGCGAGTCGTATACGGAATCGAAGAGGTGCTAGTTTTACATGACTCGAAGAGGTGCGAGTCGAATACGGCCTCGAAGAGGTGTGAGTCGTATACGGTCTCGAGAAGGTGTGAGTCGAAATACAAGCTCGAAAAGGTGTGAGTTGGAAACCGCACTCTCAAAGAAATGATGAATGCAATGTTGCAAGAATCATAGTTACCCCAATCAATGTGGGGGGGGAAGTTTTGCTTACTGCGAGTAGTATAGTCAACTTTGCAAAGGTATGGTACCATCGTAAATATACCTCAAAGTGCGGGGGTGCCTTGCAAAGGTTACTGCTCAAGAAGCAAAATAGCTTCAAAAATGTTTTTTGAAAGATATTCCCACGGGGAAAAACCTGTGCCTGCATTACGTGTACAATGTGATAATCAATCAGCTATCTCTCGGGCACAAAGTATGTTGTATAATGGTAATTCTCGTCACATAAGACGATGACATAAGACCATTCGAAACTTGATCTCAACAGGAATACTCACAATAGCTTTTATCAAATATACCGATAACTTAGTTGATTCGTTCACTAAAGGTTTGGTAAGAGATCAAGTAGAAAGATCATCACGAGGAATGAGTTTAAAAGCCTATGACGAAAGATGAAGTTTGATGGTAAGCCTACCTAATTGACTGGAGATCCTAAGAAATAGGTTCAAGGGGACAACAACTTCAACTAAATCTACCCAAACACTGTGAGACTAGTGTCTCTACCCAGTTCCCAACTTCAAAAGTTTGATGATGAAATTGTGTAAATCCTGTTAGTAAAAAGGTTAAGCTTAAAGCTTTTAATGATTCCATAACTTTCTGAGATGAGTATTACATGATAATTTTGAAATAGTTATTGGCATATCACCTAAATGAGTTAAACAAGGCTGATTCTAGGAGATAGGAGGAAAGGCTATCTCTCCAAGTCACTCATGATACCAGGTTTGTTCAGGGCCAAAATGAACACAATAGAGAACTTAGTCTATGTGAGAAAATGAAACTGTGTTATACATGTTGTCTAGGTTTACACCAAAGCCCGAGGGGTTCAAGACATCGTGTTCACTCCCTATCCGAGTAAATCCGATATATATTTACTATGATTGGTTCAAGGCGAATGCTACCAAATCAGATGCAATGATTTTTTGCAATGCTCTCGAAAAGTCCTTCTGTCTAGTTTCTTAGGGAATCTAGCCAGTACTTTCTTTTGAGTCTCTAGAGTCATCATATGTTTAGGATTATTTCTATTCATGTGGGGGATTGTTGGAACTCACTTTTGACAAAGTGGTTTTGTCAAAATTGAAGTAAATTTGAATGAAAAATTAGACAGCTAAATGAGCTAATTAAATTAGCTGGAAAGATTAGCTAGCTCAGCTAGGTGAGTAAAAGGACAGCTCAACCAAGCTCTATGAGCTAAATGAGTACTAACATAGCTCGGTGGACTAGTCAGCTAACACTCAAGCTTAGTGAACTAGAGTGAAGTAGCTTACAGGTGAAAGGTCACCAAGCGAACAGTTGCAACCGTTGGCCGAATGGGCACCAATTGTAAAGGTGAAACGCATGGGTGTGTCTTTTCACCAAATATCACATCCTTTCATGTGAAAAGGTGTCTTGACCAAGGGTCACATCCTTTCATGTGAAAAGGTGTCTTGACCAAGGGTCACATCCTTTCACATGACACCTTTTAATCTCCTATAAATAGGGACCTCCACCATTTATTTTTCTCATCCATTTTTTCTCAACCAACATCAGAAAACAAAGTGTTTTTCGATATATAATAAAGAGATAAAAATAAATACCGATAAAATCTTCAAATGTTGTTCCAATAAATACCTCGTTCCAAAGTCTCGGAGTATTCACAGATACTAAGGTCGATAGGCTTTATTAAGAGTACAGTTTAATAGAGACGCTTAACGGTTGTATCCTGGGATTCTGAAATTGTGGTAAACCGTCTTATTACAGGAAATTTTTAGAATTAAAGAAAAAGTTTTGACTCGACTCCGTTAATTTTAAGATTTAAATGTTTTAAACTTGGTTTTAACTAAATCTGGTTTACGGTCCCTACATTAATTACCATGTTGAGCTCAAGAACTTTTGTTATATGTGTTGGTACATCTCGAGGATAATCATGACCGTTGGATTTAGATCTTAGTCGCATATCCACCTCAGGCCACACAGTGAGAAAGAGGAACTTTATTGGTAACATCTGAATTGAAACATATGGGGCATTACGAGAATTGAATCGGGACCTCTCGCTCATACCACTAGACCAAATTCCCGTTTTGAAACATTTCTTTCTCTACAATTTATAATCAATATACCTCATTAAGCCTACGGCTTCTTGGTTTATCTGGAAACATTGCTGCGAATAGTCAAATACTCTCGATTTATTTTCCAAATACTCATCGAACAACGATCTGAGGAACCGGAGGAAGAAAGTTACATAAAGCCTAGCTATGGAAGATCCGAGGAACATGAAGAAGGAAGTTAGAGGAAACCTAGCTATGGAAGGTCTGATGAACCGGTGGAAAGTTACATAAAGCCTAGCTATGAAAGATCTGAGGAGCAGGAAGAATGAAGTTATAGGAAGCCCAGCTATGGCCCTCGCAATGATGATGAGGAAGAGGGCTATGGCCGCAAGAAATATGTAAGTGTATATCTTTACTGATGGTTCATTCATGTTGATTCGTGATTTGCATTTAGATAGTTTGGAAAATTACTTTGCTTGAATCATCGAAAGCTAGTTCTAGTTTTTCATTAAACATCCATAGTTCAACATTTGATTGAAGTTGGATCTTGTAGTCACATATAGCAGCATGATCATTAAGTTGATGTCAATTTATAGATATCATTATAAAGAACACAACTTTTGCTTAACCCTAATTATAAACAAATTGCAGGGTGGCAATGACTCTGATGATGATGAAGAGAAGAAGCAGCATCGTTACAAGTAATATTTCTCTTACAAATAAACATGATAAAAGGAGTTAAAGATGTGTAAATTTTAAGTTGAATAAACCAACTTGAGATAGCAACATAAATCTTTATTATACAATAACAAACGGCTACCAAAATACTTAATACTAATACAATAATCATGATAATATTCGCTTTTATAAAAATTAATATCAAGATATATGTTACTGCTTTATAGTTTTAAATAAAGATAAACGGTGTATATATTTACTTACTCTGTATGAATTTATATATTTATATAATATTGGTATTCTCAATTAGAGCACAATATTACAAAATATTAGTGAATGATTTTATATTGCAAGAAAATAAGATCAATTATGTCTTACATTAAAATTCATAACTTTAGAAATTATGTCTTATATTAGAACTTATAACTTAAAATTTTTATTGATTATGATTTCTTCTTCCAAGTCCATATTTTCTTCTTTCTATGTATCATTCTTTTCCAAATTACCACGAAGCTTTGTGATTTTATTTCTTAGTTGATCGATAACTTTGTTCTACATACGAATCTCGTCTCGACCTTCAATCAACGCTTTCTTCTGCCATCCGGATGCCTCTTCTTCATCAAACCACCAAAAATATGCATTCGTCTCCTAGCTGAAAAATTCATATTATTTCAGTTCAATCAAAAATTGACAGTGTCAATATTATATGAATCTATAAATTTATACTTTATATCTTGCACATTCATAGAATCTTCAATATGGATTTTTGTATGTCTATGCTTGTGAAATTTTTTCTGGTAATCCATAGAAACATATGATATACTTTCTCCTCTTGTTGCAGCTTGATGAACCCAATATCATGTTGTTAATGCTCTTAATCATTCTTTCCTTTAATTTCACTTATGAAATTTTCGACCCTGATGTTTGATTTCATCTCTTTTACTATGTTGAATCGATATTTAAGAGATGCTATATGGGTCGGGTTTTTGGTTTCTAAACCCTAAGACTATGGGTTGGGTTAATAGTTTTTTAATTACAATTTAACCCAAATTGACGTTTTCTGTTACGATTAGAAGAAATTGTAGTTTACGACATAAAATAGTCGTGTATAAACATTACTTCATGGTCTTATGCATATTCTGATATTTTGAACGTGTTCTCGCATATTAGATCATACTTTGTGTAATTAAAATAAAATAAAAAAAGTTTGCAAAAAATAAAGTTAAGGCGGGCGCACCAAAGAAACAAAAGTTTGAGAAGTATGATATAATCTCAATCGTTGAAAATATTTCCGACCATCGCAGAATAACATTCATTCATCATCCTCTTCCAATTTTTTCGAGTCAATTTTTGAAACAAATTTAATGAAGCTTATTCTAGTCTTCATAGATCTAACAAAATGCATGTGATCTCATTTAGACTTCATCTAAAAACAGTTATGATATTCCCATTCTAACCTTTATGAAATTTTATTTTTATATTAAGAAAACTGAAAAGATAAAAACGAAAATTAAAAATAAATTCTACCTAAGAGACCCACTTATTAACTTTCTCCTACGAACTACTCTCTGCTACCTCACCCACCATAATTCTTTTTGCCTAATGCTTCATAACTCTCCCTCACCAAACTAAAACCATTAGCAACACCAACATTGAAGCAGAGATATTCCCTCTCATAATCAAGCATTCATGGGACATCAACAGCACAGAGCATCAAGTTCTTATTTCAAAAAACTGAGATGAAAACTTGAAGCTATTAAGCTTCGACTTCTTCTTTCAGCTTGTTATAAGGGTTTGACTTTTGTCTCTACTAAATCGCTCAGTGGTTGTTAAAGTGTACCAAGTTTGGATCTGTTTTTAAAATCTTTTTCAATATCCTAGTGAACAAGGTTTGTTAGGGTTTTCTTTTGTAAATCAATTGAGATGAATTTTTATGTTGATATGAAGACAATTAAAGACTGTGTGTGAGTAGTACAATTTTGTAAAACATACTCATTGAACAATTATGGAGAAATTGTAAATTATCTATAGAAATTAGGGTTTTATCTCGCAGCAATGGTAGAACTGGTTCGTATAGTATAACTGTAGTGTTTGGTATAACTAGTAAAACTGGAAGTCTGACTAATCTTTGTTTTTATTATTTCTAACAGGAGAATGAGTACATCTCGGCGTACAATCATATGTTTTGACTACGGTGGGTATTATACAAACAAAGCAGATGATTCATCATTGTGGAATCCTAAAGAAGCTAATAAAACATATGCGATCTTGTTTAGTACGTCTAAGAAGAAGGTGACTTATTTTGAGGTTGTTCGCAAAGTGTGTAGCAAGATGGGAGTCGATCAAACATCGCAGTTGATGTTTAGTTACATGTTAGAGGAGGTGTGCCCTCCTTCAGCTTCATACATCAAGGACGATGATGATGTTTATCTTTATTTGGTTTAGGGTCCGAGAACAGGTGTTATGAATGTAGAGATTGTTGAAGAACGGGAACAAGTTCGGTTGGAGGAGGATGTAGCTATTGACATTGATATTACTCCGAGCGCAAATTTTGTTCCTACCATACTTTCCCTGATGGATGATGGAGAGGATGTTGCTATTGATAATGAAGATATAGCTATCGATAGTGGAAATGTAGCTATCGATAATCGAAACGTGGAAATCTTAGCATTGGACAAATGTGAAGACAACGAGAACCAAAAAAATGAAATTTTACCATTGGACAACGATGATGAAGAAAATAATGATGTTGAATTTGAAGAAGCCTGTGTTACATCCGACTGAGAAGGAGAAGAAAACATAGGTCGTTCATGGGAAGATGGTCTTCCATTTGAAGTGGGCCTAGAGTTTGAAAGTAAAGAAGTAGTGTTGGCTTTAGTAGAGAGAGATTGTCATCAAAGTCGTTTCGATATTGCGATTGTGAACTCGACCACAAAATTGTATGTGGTTAAATGTCGTCAATTTGATAAGGATTGCAAGTGGGCTTTACGTGTTGTGAAACTTAAGCACATGTATTTTGTTTCTTATGTCTTTTGTCTTATTATGTTTTTTTGTCTTCTAATCATTTGTCTTAATATGTTTTTTGTCTTCTAATCCTTTTGACTCAATATGTATTTTTGTCATATTTTACTATATTTTTTGGTTATAAAGTTTCGACAAAATAAGAAAAGAGAATTAGAAACAATAAAATATTAAAACTTAAAAGAAACAAAATCTAATTAAACCAAGTTGTACCATAGTAATACTCATATTAACCGAGTTGTATCATAGTAATACAGACATTAACCAAGTTGTACTAACCACAATGCAACCAAAACATCGACTCATAACACATTAATATTTTTTAAATAAAAACACAATAAAATCAGGGCTTGTAGGTAGTTTTCACCCACTTTGACTTTTTCTTGTTTCTCTTTCGACGAGCTTCTTGAGGAGCTGCTCAAAGAGCTATTTCCCGACCTGGTGCCTCAGCTGCTGATGCTTCTTCTTCTACCTGAACTGTTACTACCTGTGCTGCATGAGCTGTGATAGGCTTAGAATTTAATTCTAAACTAGTACTGCAAAGAACAGTTCAAAGTAGCTCAGTAAAAGATATCGAATCCACATAGACCATAATGCACGTTCAGTTAAAAACTCGAATATGGCTAAA
>OVBE01005928.1:0-20768 GCA_900406425.1 Iberis pinnata
AAATATAATAAAAACTTTAAATAATAATCAAAAAATTATATATATATATATATATATTTATTTGAGATATATATTTATTTATTTGAGATCATTTCTCAAATAAATTCATTTTTATAATATTGTAATGCTTTTTTCAAAGACAAAGAGGAAAAAAGCATATGCATCTCTTAAATACTCCTTTGATTGGAAGCTAAATAACATTATACTCTTTTAAAGCAATTGTATTTTGAAGTTTTTTACTAATTAAAGTATTGATTTTTTTTGTACATTTTCCTTATTAATAAACCATACGTTAAATGAAAATAATTATTAGTAAATGATATTTGGGAAAATCTCGACAAATTTGTAATTTTGTGGCGTAGGCATAATTCATGCGATTGGCTACTGAAAACAACGGTCCAGATTTTTTCTGAACTAAAAAAAATAAAAATAAATTTTGTTTATATATTTTAAAATAATTGAGGTACCAAATAGATTTCGTGGTGGCATCATGTTATTATGATGATGACATTCTAGAGGGACCCTTACTTTCGAATTTAGTGATGTCTTTATGAACTATTCAATGCTCCTCATTCCCTTTTTTTTTTATATATATTTTAGAATTGTTTCATATAAAGTTTAGAAAAACATAAATAAACAAATATTGGATTCTAAAAGAAAACTAAAATAAAACGAAAGACAATAAACAATTAAATTACTTTTTTTTATAATATTATTTACAAAATTATTGCTTCGACAAAATGACGATTTTAATTTTTTTTTTATAACTCAGGTGTCTTATCACTCACCGACAAAGCCACAACTAACATGGCGATGTAACCCGTACATTAGCATCCGTATATCGAAAGCATAGACTAGCCACGTGGGTGTCCAAATGGAATTCCACGTGTCGGCTCCTGGAGCGTTGCAGCTCACATGTGAAATCTACAGTGGCCGGGAATCGAACCTAGGTGGCGGTACTCACAGCTGTGAGCTTTTTACCACCAGAACTATACGCTCCAGATTTTTTGTTGTTGTGTGGCTAGTTTGGACGCAAGCCCAACCTCAATGAAAAACTAGAGAATCAAGGGTTTCAGACGCATAATTTATATAAATTTTGAGAACATCAAAAATTAGTTATCTTATATAGCATAACTAGTAAAACGTGTCTCTATAAAAATTCTTACAAAACGAATTTGATTCTCACTTACTACATATATATTGTTACAAATATTATTTTTATCCTCAGTTTTAAACATTAAATATCTTAACACTAGTAATGTTTGGACGAATCCAATTTAGTAATATTATTCACTTCTAGAGTGCTCCAATTTCTTAACTCATACTAATTTTTAAGTGTCCAAACACAAGAACTACTAGTCCACCATATTGTTGGCATATTAAAAAACATTATAATAAAAATTAAGGTATTATCCTTTACAAAAAAAAAGAGTTTTGTGGTATTATGTCTCCACCTTACGTCTTTTTCCTTGTCGACAATACATCGTTAAGGATTGATTAGCAATAATTCTAAAATGGCGAGTAAATCTCAAACCATCAACTTCATTAACATCGTATAATATAATGTTTATGATTAATGTTTACATCATGCCAATAAAAACACATCATGTCACGTGTTTGGTTTAACCAATATTTTCAAAGACTTATTTAATTTAGGGATAATTACTAATCAAGATAAATACAAACATGAAATACTTAAATCTAAAATTCTACATAAAAGTTTTTTTCTTCTAACTTCTTTTCCTCCCTCATCTTTCTACCTAGACAGATCGACAAGGAAAGGATATTTAAGCCACCGCCGTTTTCTTTTGTCTGTGCTTTCCGTACATCGTGACTGGGGCTCGTCATCGATATCCAAGGCCGGCATCCCCGCCATACAGATTTTTTCATGGAGTAGCGCCTCTCCATTTTTCCTTCGACGTCATATCTCACATAAGCTAAAGAAAGCCAGAAGCTTCTTACCGACAACGAGAGCCGGCCACCTCTCTCGCGGCACTCTAAGTACTGAGGGCGACAAGATTTATATGTGAAGACCTCAAGGTAGATCGGTTCAAACCGTCGGAAGATAAGACAGTCTCCTCTCTCCTTGTCGGCGAGGGACAACTGTCACAGGAAAAAAAAATCCTCACTAGATTTGAAGGTTGCTCGAATCGTCCTGATCCACAGGAAACCTAGCTCCACATTTAAGATGTTGTTACGCGAATGAAAACCGGAAATCTCCTCTTCGCTTTTTTTTTTGCTTTTCTTTGTGGATAATGGTTATGTCGAAACAACGATATCGCTTTTGGAGCCAACACCGAGTCTCCGGTTGGATTCTTCCGACGAATGATTAGATTCCTCAGACGACGTCCGTAATTTAGATCGGCGATGATTGGGATAATAGATTCTTTATCACCTCTAGAATTACTAAGCTTTTTAAAATAGAATTAAGTCTTCTTTGAGCTTTAGAAGCCTAAAACTAAATATATAGGTCTTATAGAAATTTGGATGTAAACTTTCATATTAATTGAAAATCTTTTATAAAAAAAAATACAAACATTTTTTTTTTGTTGTATAACGAAAGATACCTTTCAAAATATATTGAAATATAAACTTTTGATAAAGAGAGGGAAAAAAAAACAAAAAGAAAGAAACGGCGACGAGGCGCCGCGACAAGTTAGAAACCAAGTGGGAAACACGTGTGATCATATCTTCATATCTCTTATGTCTATCTTCATACATATCTTCTATTTTTTTTGTTTCTTTTGATCTTTTGATGATAATCTAATATTATATGTTTAGAAATTTAGTAACCGATAATTTAAGATACGATTTTTCGATCTTTTATCTTCTAGAATATCTTGATTTGTTCTTAGTTTTAGACAAGGTCGATTGCAAAGATTAGTAAATGAATGCATATGTGCACTAAGACAAAATGAAAATGAAAATGAAAATGAAGACCAATTACAAAAACAACATTTTCATTTTTAATATTTCAAATATGAAAAGTATAATATTTTTTTATAAAGGATTTTCAATAAAAACTTAATATTACACAGATGTACGTCCAAAATCAATAAACCATACCTAAATACAACATAGCAAAACAAATAATCAAAACAGTCCAAATTCGGAAATGGGTTTCCTAAAGCTCAGAAGCCTAATTTATGGCTTTAGGAAACTCTAAAACAACATAAGAGAATCCTAAATTATTTGTCTTTGCCGACGGGCTGCAAAAACTGTCATAGTCGGCGGCCCGGCGGAGACAACCGAAGCATCAGTGACTCTGAGAAGCCACCTTTGCCCACAAACCGCTGCCGAGAAAGTAGAGGAGGAGGAGCAGGTTGAGAAGAGAACCACGACTGACGTCGGGAGGGACAATTAGATTTTCGGTTAGTTGGAAAAGGAAGAAGGAACTTTGGCATAGTGAATCAGCGACTTCGGTAGCAGCTTTTCTCGCACCACCACCGCTAAACGCAAATCCATGAACCGCCGACTTACTTCAACTGTTGTGAACCTTGAGATATGTCTCCCTTCCGTCGCGCCGTCCCCCATGCAACCACACCAAAGTTTTACTGGCCGAATAAGCGTCCCGAAATGTAGCTTCTGAACTTTTCGGCAGTTTATGTGAAGATGGGGTGAGAGGAGAACTTGCACCATGGTGCAGATCTGGACGGAAGAATGAAATGGGCAAGACTCGCCGGAGCTAGTATCACCGACGAGTCCCAGGGGCCGCGATGCACGAACGTGTGACTAGAGAAGCGCCAGTGAAGATCCGCATCTTTCTTTATTGTCGGAGGAACTTCTGATGAAAAACCAGATGAGGCGCAGAAAACAGCGAAAATAAGAGAGAAAAAAGACAAAATTTAAATTAACCAAAAGTTTTGAAAGGTATAATATTTGCACTAGACAAACCGAAAATTTACTAAATTACAACATATGCGTTTAAGGAAAGTTTTAGAATTTCAGTTGTTTCAAATTTATATTTTTGTTTGAATACAATATGATTATAATCTATAATTATCTTGATAAGAATTCAATGTATTCGTATTAATTACAAAAATCTTCAACAATTTATTGAAAAAAATACACAAATGTTAAAGTCTTAATTTTAAAATACCATATAGAAAATAACAAAAAAACACAACTACGACCATTAGCCTATAATTGAACAAACTATAGATAAAGAAATGAAAAGTAAATGAAAAAAAAACTAACTAATATCTAGAAACAATAAAAACTATAAACATTGACAATAGAAATAACAAAAGGTTAAAAATTTGCATATATGATAGAATCTTGCAAACATAGTTAATATATGATTTATCTTAGTTGAACTCATCTATATTTATTTTTTAATTAATAATTTTACATGTGACCTGTGGCAGATGCTCTTTAAGCACATCTAGTAATAGATTTTGTTGATAATGCAAATATACAAGCCTATCCATATTCCTTATCTTATACACTTTATATCCACATGGTCCAAATATATAAAAGTCAAACTATTGGTTGTAGAAATTTAGATTCTACAATATAACATTTCCCATATCTGCTATTTAAAAACTAAAAACATTTGTACCATGTCAACCAAGATTAATACAAATTCTATATTACTATCAAAGTTTGATAAGACATGGCTTTAAAATTATTGGTACCATGTCGATATTCCAAAATATGTATCAGATACAATGGCTTTTATTGTATGATTTGGAAAATATCTAAAGTAATGCTCGGATGACATATAAATGAGGGCTGGGCAAAATAACCTGAACCGAACCGAACCGAAAAATAGGTTCGGTTCAGTTCTGGATCCGATTAATTTATCCGAACATATTTAGTTATTTAGATTCATGGTTTTCGGTTCGGTTCGGGTAAGAACCAAGAACCGAAAAAGGAACCGAAAACAAAAAGGACCGAAGAAGAACCAAAAGTAATAGAAGAACCGAAGGTGGCCAACATTGACAAATTATTTCAGATAATTTCGGTTATTTCGGATAAAATACCCGAAAGAACCGAAATTACCCGTTGGTTCGGTTCCAAAATAGTTCTTAATTTTTAGAACCGAACCGAACTGGGTAGAAACCGAACCGATCCGAATATATTTCGGATCCTAAATGGATCCTTTTTTGCTAGAACCGAAAGAACCAAAACCGAAGAGAACCAAATTGAACTGAACCGTTTATCTGAACGCCCGTCACATTAAAGTGAGACGAAAATGGAAAGAAGAAAATAACATAATTCAATTTTTATTAACTTGTAAGATTTTTTTCCGTAAATATGCAATGTTAAATTTCTTGTTTTCTAATAACTCGTCTCCAATATATTACATATTGATGCTTATGTAATAATTTGTATTCCAATGTTTAGTATTTTTCTTTGTACTTTGTCTATATAATAAAAATATTATAGCGTAAAAAATAAATAAAAACATTTGTGCAATGATCTTAATTATGACTTGTTTATGCAAAATCTTTATGACTCTCAAATGTGTATTGAAGAACCTATACATTTTTCTTTTTAATTTCTTTGTCTCAGTCTATACTCTAGAAATGTAATAAAAGTTTTATTTTTTTTCCTCTCTTATGATTTAATTCTCATTAAGGAAATGAACCAGTCAAGCGTATATGGTCAAGTGTTCGTCTCAGACCATGCTTAAGAACAGCTTGATTACCTTGCCTGAACCCATCACCATATGCAGATGAAGAATCCGACTCGATTTGGTGCTTGAAAAACTCACCAAGTTTCTTCTCAAACTCAGATCTTTCTCCTTTCTTGGATGATGCTAAGATCGCAGCAGAAGACGATGATGAAGATGAAGACGAAGATGCAATGTCTATAAGTGTAGAGCCAGCATAAGTTTCAGATTCTAACCACATGTGAGCTAAAACTTGACAGATTCCTTCTTCCACTTCTGGTCTAAGATTTGGATACCCTTCTCATTTATACAAAGACACACAAAACATTAAGGATCATTAGTCATCCTATTTGTCGACCAAATGTTGTTCGTTTTGCAGTAGCTGCGATTAGCAACAGCAACCATCGACTAAAATTAGCGTCATCGATTCAACTTTTTAGTCGCTAGTTTTTTCAGCGATAGATCGATGGTTATATTTAATTATAACAAATTCTAAAAAAATTAGAATAAAATAAAATAACTTCAAAATATTAAGATAATTGAATCTGATTATACTAAATTAAGTTAAGAAACTTATAAATAAATACATAAGAAAATTTAAAATAATCTTTTATAACTAAATTTGATTATATCATATTTTAAGAATTTTTTAAATTCTAAAAAATTAATTTAGTATAGGTAATTAATTTAGATATTTTTCTAATAAATATATCATATTTTAAGAATTTTTTAAATTCTAAAAAAATATATAGGGACTAGTTTCTTTTGACCCTCAAACGAACAATATATTGACTACGAAACGAACAACATTAGGTTGCGCTGCTTGTTGTCGCTAATTGCTATTGCTGATCGAAAGCAAAACGAGTAGAGAAGGAAGTTGCCACTAGTTTAAAGGGTACTTGGAATTACCATTTAGTCGAAGCCAAGCATGCATCATCTCATGAGCAAGAATTGATCCGGTTAACAAACTGTAACACAAACGTTATTAGTAATCTCATAAAGACAATGGCTTTAGAAGTATCTTAGAGACTTAACAAGTGTTGTTATTACCGAGGAAGTCCATATAAAATGAGAATAGCAGTAACTTCGCAACGCCGAGTCAGCCTATAAGGCTCTGTGATCATGTCTATTAACTTATAGCCAGCTCCAATTCTCGGTCTCCTTAACACCGTGGTCACGGTTTGTTCTTCAGACAAACAAAGTCCTCTAGTTTCAGGTAAATGATGATGTCCCTGCAAACATAGATTAAACTCTATAAGCATAAGTAAGCAAACATGGAATCAAGAAAATGGCGCTAGGAGTTTACATGTTTTTCGCCTTCCATAGCTTCATTTAAAGCTGATCTTTCGACTAAAAGCATAGGTATTTGTTGTTCTACTTTCATATGTAAGCCTTCATAAAATTCGCGTATCTCAAGATACAATGGTTGGCATTCATGAGTATCCATTATAGCTGAGTCTAGACATTCTAAACATAGTTTTCGACCATCGTCGAGTATAAGATATTTCGTATCTTTCGACTGAAACCATGAAGCAGGAAACAGAACAAGTTATAGAAATGAGATTCTTGAAAATTTGTTTTTCTTATTATTAGGAATGTTATATCGAAAAACTTACCTCCATTCGCTCACAACTGCAACACCGAGGAGTTCCATCTCGTTCATGTGAAGGACAATACTTTTGCATCCAAAACGGATGCGCTCTATACTCAATGAGACCAGCTAGATTTGTCGGAATCTAAAGAAGTTAGATTAACCTTAGTATCTTGATGATATAACTCAGATTTAATGCGTTTTGATAAACATTTATGCTTAGAATCAAAGTAGATTAGTACTTACAAAGTTGTGACAAACATCACATTTAGGATGATGATGCTCCTTGTAACATTGCTTATGATAAGGCCGATTACCCGACATTGAGAACTGTAAAAACAAAACTTAAACTTCACAAGATTGCAAAGAATGTATTAATAATACTCTACTTAATGAAATGTCTTCTAACCTCATAATCTATGATAGGCTTGTTACATCCATGACAACAGAAACATTCAGGATGCCAAACACCGCCCATACAACTTAGAAACCTTCCATGTCCAATCTCAGCTCGGCAACCTGCACATACCCTTCAAGAAAATCAACAAAGTCAACACAAAGATTATGAAGATACAACAAAAACAACAAGGATCAAGGATCAAGCGGCCTAGTGGTTGTGTCAACGTTGTTGCATGTTGCCTTGTTACCAGACCAGAGATCGAACCTGGCCACTCGCTATGCGAGTGTATTTTCTCATATTTGTTAAGTTTGGGTTATTGGGCCGGCCCGTTGTGGCTCATAAATTAATGTGACAAAAAAGACTATGAAGATTATCATATCATATTTAGAGAATGGTAGTGTCTTTGAATCTTATAACCGTTTTACCTGTGATTCGACGGAATAAGGAAAGGAAACGGTTGAAATATACTTCCATGATCATATCGAGGAGGAGATCCAACATTCATACTTTCTTGAATAGCTTTAGCGAGTTCCTCATCTTCTTCCAATTGTGCTTTAGCACGTCTCATTTCTTCTTCTTCTAATCGAGATTTCGCAAGTTGTTTCTCTATTTCTTCTAGTTGATGAGCTTCAGCTCGACGTTTTTCTTCTTCCTCAATACGAGCTTGAGCTATTCGTCTTTCCTCTTCTTCTTCTGCTTCTACTTGAGCTCTGATGTATTCTTCATCATCTTCATCTTCATCCTCATCTTCATCTTCTTCGGTTTCAGATTTACACTCTACCAAATAAGAAACTAATTAAGCAACTTAAAAAAGCTTCAACATTAGAGAAATTAAAAACAAACCTTTTAATTACCTATAATTTTCTTTCCTTTATCATCATCTACATGATCTTGTTCAGAAAGTGAGAGTGCAATTGCACAATCAATTTCTTCTTTATCAAAATCAGATCCATCCTAAATCCATTCAATAACAATCCAAATAAGAAAACAATGATCAAGAACAATGATTCAAGAACTTCATATATATATATATGTATTTACAGCAGAATGGCGAGGAGCTTCAACATTTCTATCTTCTCTATATTTTCCATTACAATGTCCATCAGAGAATTTATGACTTGAACCTTTAAGGATTTTAGTAAGCCAACCCATTGATACTAAACCTGCAAATAGCTTTAAGATTATTCAATAAAGAGAAGAAGAAACTCCATAGTTTTTTGAAGAATCAAGATTCTTGAGATAAAAAGATCACTTTTAAAGTAACTGATTATTCAGGAAAACAACAATTGAAGAAAGGTATTATTTATAAACATCTGATACTAAATCTTAAAGATTTGAATAAGGAACTTGTTACAAAGCAATCTAAAGATAAATAAACACAGAGTAAGAGAGAAATCAGAAGTTAAACCTTGAAAGAGATGAAAATTTGATAATCTAATACTAAATTAGATAACCCTTTGGATCAAAATTGAAAACCCAATAGTTATAATCTTCAATTACTCTACAAAATCTAAACTTTTTTTTCTTAGGGAAGATCAAGGGAAAGTAAGAGAATGGGGACACTTGAATTTGAAGCAAAACCCTTTTTTTTTTTACCTTTTTATTTAAGAGCCGTGGTTGTTAATTATCTCAAAAAGTGTGAAGAAAGGTTAATAAATGAAGATGATAGATATATATAGAGAGAGAGAGAGGATAAATCTCCATAGAAGTTATAACTCACTTAAAGGTTAGACCTTTATGGAGAAGATGATGCATATGGTTAGGAATTAAGTTTTTTTTTTTTTTTTTTTAAGAATAAGCAAGTGGGCACAAAAAACAAATTAACCACATTATTTGAGATTTGTGTAGTGTTTTTAAAACCGGATCGGACCGAGATGATCGAACCAGGTTGAATCGCGAACCGAAAGTTTATTCGGGTTGGTTTAATCCCGGTTTAATAAGTTTTTTTAAAATGTTTTTATTGTGTATAGTGAATGAAAATACAATTTAATATTTTATGTTTTTGTGACATATATTAGATAAGTGTATAAATTTATAATACGTTAAATGTTTAGATTTTTGTAAATATATAATGTATAAAACTACAGTTTAACATTTTATGATTCTTTTGTTACATATATAATATATTTTTTTTACTACTTTTAATTTATGATTTTTATTATTTTATTATTTGTATGGATTAAATTATGAAAATTTTATTTTATTGCTAAATATATATATATATATATACTTAATTATAAATAAAATAATCAAATCCGGTCGAATCCGGTCGGATCACATAGACTCACGACCTGAAAATTTTTCTGGTTCGGTTGTCGATCCGGTTTTGAAAACATTGAGTTTGAGAAAATTAAGAAATTGGTTTAGAAATCAAATTGTTTGAAAAACATCACAAAAGCTACATAATAAAAGACAAATGAGGTGATATTTACTAGCATTAGCACTAGTGACGCAATATTTGACTCTTACACTTTCTTTTTCACTAGTCTTTTTTTCAACATTTCAAGTTAATTTAATTGAAGAAAAGTATTTAAACTTTATTTGAGAGTGTTTAATAGTTTATATGTACTACCAACTTTTTAAACGTAGATCGATTTTACAAATCATTGTTGTTGTCTTGTTAACAGACCATAGATCAAACTCGATCATTCGCATAGCAATTTTTTTGTTTATTTATAGAATTTGGTTTACTGGACCAGTCTATTGTGATCCAAAAATTAATGTGACATAAAAACCGATTCTACAAATTTGTATTATTCTACTTCGTTAAAAATTAGTTACGAATTATATTTTATTGATAAAAATGTTCAAAATATATATTCAAAATCTATCTTCTTCCTCAATTTTATACAAATAGATTAATAGAGTTCGGTTTAATGAACCGGTTTGTTGTAGTACAAAAATTAATGTGACGTAAAAGATCGATTCTACAAATTTGTGTTATTCTACTTCATTAAAAATTAGTTATGAATTCTATTTTGTTAATACAAATATTAAAATTATATATTCAAAATCTATCTTCTTCCTCAATTTTATACAAATAGATGCATTTGTTCATCACTCAAATCTCTATGAATTCTAATCCAAAAAAGTTTCTTTTAATATATTTTTAACTAAGTATTAATCATCAAATGGAGTATAAATATAGATTTTATTGGATATATCATATATGTATGTTATTTGGCTTTAAAACCATGGTCTCAAAAGGATGTTTTTGACAAGGATATATAAACCAAAATTTTATTTATAAAATAACTTATAATTGTGAATACGTAAGCTCAACCTAATACTTTATTTAGCTCGACCTAATGCATTATTACATGAAATACTTTAAAATTTTAGGCAAATATACTATGGATCGTTGATTTCAGCCTAAATGATAGATGATGGATTTGCCAATGTGAGATATAATTATTTGTAACGTTGCAAGTTCCTATATTATATTTTAATCTGTGGTAGAGACTTAATTTGTGTTGAAGAGTCAAGAGGATTTGGTAGGTTCTATCAATAATCAGCAATTATTGTTTTTATATGTAATATGAAAAATTTGGTGTTTACTGTTATGCCTATCATTTTTAGTTGTTTAGGTACCCAAAATTATCACTATTTATAATTAGGCAAAATAAATTTATTTACTAATTAATTTTCTACAACTATCAAAATATGTGAATAGGTGTAAATAGTTGTCAACAAAGTATGACAAGTTGCCGACAAAACATAACTAGTTGTCTACGATGCATGAACGGTTGCTAACACAAATTAGACTATAGTCGGAATCTATTTGGCGACTATCCAGAAGTTCTTTATAATCAAGTTGATGTCAACAATGACAAAAGCTCAAACTTTTTTAAAATATTAAGTTGGGTTCGACCAAGATATCTTCAAACCATTAAAGGCGATTCATGTATATATGAATCCCCAAAAATAGGGAAGCTGTTATGTAGTCGTCCCGATCCGAAAATTGTTAGGTTTAACACTTCTATAAATAGAGAAGCTATCAAATCGAGAAGAAAACACAAAAGAAAAACTATAAAAGCCACTTGCTCGCAAACTTTTTCATATTGAATCAACAACTTATGGCAACTAGATTTTCAAGCGATCAACTTTTAAAAATTGACAAAAAATTTTAAACAATTGTTAATTCTTAATAGATTGAGTCGGTTGTAATCTTAACTCATCGATACACAAAAATACTAGTTCATTCATCATTTTGTAGAACTGTCTCATTTTGTATATATTTTGATATATGATTTGTGTTTCTTGTTTAGACATTTGGCTTTAGTAATATCAAATTTGTTTCTTGTAAAAGTTTCGAAACTTAGTTTAAGTTATACCGGTCTAAAATTTGATGGGTCGGTTCTTAAACTAAATTTTTTAAAATAAGCCGGTTTTAACATTAAAATTTTGAAAATAAAAATGGACCACAAGTTCGTGTTTGGTATACTTGACCTCAAGACCGGTTCCGGTCACGAAAACTATATGATTATTTACAATATATGAGAAAAATACTATAGTTAAGGTAGTTGTATCAGTGAGAGAAATCAAAGATTGTTGTATTAAATTTTTTTAAAAATTGTTTTGGTGTGGTAATATTTGTATTTAGTAGTAGTTGAACTAAGTGACGTTATTTATACTGTGATCCCACTCACTTTTCTTATGCAAACGCAAGCAATGGATAAAAATTATTGCAGCGGACAAACTTATTTGTTATAAATTGGTCATCATAATTATCATTTTTTTTGTTTGACTTCGAAATATTATCAATATATTCGCTCATATATACAGCTCATTGACTGTAAATTTTTATAGATTATATATATAGTATCGGTTTATTTTATATCAAATAGCGCATAAAGCATATTTAAAATTTGATGTTTTCAAATAAAGTTATTTATTATTTTATGTTTCAAATTATAGGCGGAAAAAATCGAATCATACCTGCAAAACTAAAATTGTTTATAATAAATTTGAAGCCCCAATATTTATATAAATGTTGGCGTCTAAAACTCTTATTTTATGAGCTTTAGCTCATGACCAGTCTTATATATATTCTCTCCGTTCCAAAATATAAGATGTTTTAGAGAATTATTTATGTTTCAAAATATAAGATGTTTTCGTACTTCTATGCAAATTTTAAAGCTATTAAATAGCCCACATCCAATAATAAAATATCAGTTTTTTATTGATTGGTCAAATGTTTTTAGTGTATAATATATAAAATATTTTAAATAAAAAAACAAAATTTTAATATACGCGTTTTTAGCCAAAATATCTTATATTTTAGAACGGAGGGAGTATATATTATATATAATAACTAAGGTAGTTTGTATCAGTCGGTATTTGTAAAAACTTACTTCACTACCTACTAACTAAAATTCATCGACTAGGCTTCTCAAGGCCCATATTTTAATAATGGGTCGATCAGACTAAAGGCCCACGTTCACTTTGAAGGCCCGATAACAAATAGGTCTTTGTGAAATCTAGTATAAGAATGCTTACTTTCTTTCCTCTTTTGTTCCACCCTAGTGTTCCAAACAAAGAAGTTACAAAAACTATTACAAAGACGGCAATTGAAGCATCAATTCTGTAAACTAAGCTAGCTAGCGGATCAAGAGAATATCCCTTGAGTCAAAACAACACAAACGAGAACGCTATAAACCGATATAAACCATCTCCTAAGATGGCAATACGAGGGATCTGACGACAACTGCAATACTCCGAAGGATTGGCTAGAAGAAAAAGACTATCCAAAGTCATCCAACGACTAGCGAAACCTCAACAATAACGATAAATTGAAGCTCAACTGAAGCTCAATCGAAGAAATTGAAGATAACAGAAAACGATTGTGCGAAAGAAATAGTGAAATCGCAACAAGATTTAGGTCAACAATAACGAAATCAAGAAGAAGCAGATATGCTGAATGAAGAAGAAGAAAAAACAAATCATCAGATCGATGAAGAAGAGGATTCATATTTGAGAGATTGGAACACTCATGGCCAGGGGCGAATCTAGAACATTATTTTATTGGGTGCACAAACATTAAACTAATCAATATAATAAGAATGTATATGTAATTTCAATAAAAAATACATTGATTTTTCAAAAAAGAGTTGGATGCACATGCATCCACTCCTCTCAAAATAGATTTGCCCCTACTCATGGGTCTCAAAAAAATGAGAGTTCTCTGGTACCATATTAACTTAAGAGAAAGAGAGATTGAAATGAAACGTATTTTCCCATTAACCATATGAAATTTACATAATATGGTTTATATACAAAAGTTAATTATCTAACTAACTAACAAACTTGTTACTATATCAATACCGATGTAAATCCAAATGTTATCTCACTAAAGAAACTAAACAATTTTTTCCATAAACTGAAGGAATCAAGAACCAAAGTCTAGAACCTTACTTTATACTGGCAGCGGTAAAAACGATAAAACGTCGGTAAAAGCCTAGCAATGTCAAACCGATCAAAAAGTTATGAATAAAGCGCGGGATTCTAATTTTCTTTATCCAAATCAATGTTATGAACAATGTCAAAATCTATTATAGACATTGGATTATGTTTTGTCAATCCAATTATTTAAAAAATCAAATCAATAAAAAAGAATGTAGCACGATAACTTTCCATTAAATCATTTATTTTAATGAGATTTGTTACATTAATGTTTGTATTAGGCCTGAACATTTTAACCGAACCGAATAAACCGAACTGAATTTAGTTCGGTTCGGTTTATTCGGTTAGTTCGGTTTAATTCGGCACAAATTTTATTTTAGTTCGGTTTTCAGTTCTGTTCGGTTTGCCGACATTTTTTTTACTAAATTAACCGAACCGAACCAATCTGAACCGAACTGACTAAAATAAATAAAAAAATCGAGAAAATAAAAAAATCGAAAAAGCCTAAAAAAACCGAAAGAAATCCAAAAAATCAAAAAATTTAAACGAAATTGAAATTTTCAAACCGAACAAACCGAACTTCAAAAACAAAAAACCGAACCGAATAAACCGAATGCCCAACTGAACTGAACCGAACCGAATAAACCGAACTAACCGAATGCCCAGCCCTACTTTGTATGATCGCATCTATTTTTTAGAAAAGAAAAAAGAAAATGGTTTTTTTTCAATTGAAAAAATAAAACTTTAGGTGGTTTATATAGCCACCGTTTCTCATGAGATGTATGGACAAAATGAAGATAGCAATCACTATCTCAAACACTATCATAAAAGAATATTATTGGTAATCCATCTCATGAATATTTGGTCGGATATGTCACTAAAAAGTATAAAGATAAATTAGTGAATTAAAAATAAACAAACTTATAATAACCTAAAAAGGTTTTTTTTTTTTTTTTTAAAAGTTTTTTTTACAANTTATAATAACCTAAAAAGGTTTTTTTTTTTTTTTTGAAAAGTTTATTATACACATTTTTTAAATGTAAGTTTGGTAGAAAACTTTATGTCTTTAAAGTAAAATTACTTTTCTCTTTTTTATTTTATTTTTTGTTTTTATGTAGAATTATTTGCAAATAAAAAATGATTGTGTCTATATGTCTTGTGGAGGACAAATTTGGTTACTACCCTACTTCTGCATTTTGTAATATTATGGTAAGAAACTCGTGTGGAATATGATTTCAATTTTGATTGAGGACAGATCTTTGTTTTTCTCACAAAGTAAAACCAAAATGTAAACTATTGTTGTTCTATTTTGTGGACCAACTTTTAAATTGTATTATAATTTGGCTTTCTCGGTCTTTTTTTTATGAGAGATTGACTTCATCCCTTCTTAGAACATGAACATTGGTAATTTCTTAAGCACAATTTCTTAGATTTTATTTGATTTATTTTAATTATTGTTTTGATTTAAAAAAAAGCACCAATCGCAGACCGCCACGTGTCAGTGGGACCCGCAAAGTGGACAAGAGTCGGATCCAAAATAAGAGTTTAAAAAGTAAGCCTTTTCACTTTTATGGTGGACCCCACATCTAAGAATTCTTTTAAAACTCCCAATGTTCATGGTCTTAGGCCTCTCTTGAAATTTCTGTTGTTGTCTAGGTTTACATAGACAGACATAACAGTTTCAGCGTCCTTATTTTGAGAGATAATATATATTTGCTATAGCAGGATTTATGTTTTGGTCGTTTTCGGGCCGGTTTCTTGGAGCTTGCATTTCGTGTGGGAGTTGGGTTTCTCTGGATTAGTTTTTACGAGTAGCTTTCTCCGGTTTCTTATGGGGTCGCTTGTCTTTTGGCCTTTTTTTTTTTCCTGCTTTTGTTGTTCTTTTTCTTTTGTGTATTATCTCTAGTTCTCGATGTTTCGGGCTTTTGTCTCTCGATATTTTGAGCTAAGATAATCGAAATTTGTGGGTTATGTCTACTAAAATTTCGAGCTGAAAAAATCAAAATTTTGCGAGCGTTGTTTGTATTTCTTGTTTTGTAAAACTTTATCGGTTAATATAAATCTTAAAAACCACAAAAAATTGTATTTTAATTATTCATGCAATCAAATACCGCGTTGAGTTGACATATGATCATTTTGTTTTGTTATTAAACATTACGTTACTAAATATATGGAACTAGCCACATGCAAAGTCCGTTCTCAATGCATTCTAACAAAACAATGGATTTGATATCAAATTTTTGTTGAAATAGTATGTTAGACTTATCTAATGTTCTGGTTTATATGAATAGTGATGTATAATAAACAAAATTTTAAAATTAATTCAACTATTTATATCATCCAAATGTTTTCATTCATAGAGAATTTCACAATTAAATTTGTTTATACTGAAACAATCTAAAGATGGATGACCTAATTGTGAAGTTATTATTAGTAAAAGAATGAAGAAAAATACAAAATATTATGTGATAATCTGCAAAATTAGTAAATAAGTCTAGCACATCGGACCGTGGGACAAAAATGAAACCCATACAAAACAAAAATGTTAAAGTAAGTGGTCATGGTTTAGTGCTTATCATACTTAAAAAGGAGTTGTCTTGTTAGTTTGTGCCAAAGATCGATTCCCCTTAAATGCAGAAATGTGAAATTTATGGTGTCACACGGTCTATTAAAAAATCTGGTTAATATACTATTTGTAGATATCACTCATCCTGGAAAGAGATTAGGGGTTGCCTTGTTGGTCTGTGCCAATGATCGATTCTCCTTAAATGCGGAAATGTGAAATTTATAGTGTCACACATTAGATCCATTAGAAAACCTAATAAATGTACTATTCGCCTATATCACTCATCTTCGAAAGAGATTAAAAACCTCGATCCTCAACTCTTTATAGTTTACAAAAAAGAAAATATATGTTACAACAAACCTCCAAATGGCAAAAGAAATATTATATAGATTATATGCCATAAAATCAAAATATTATAGCTCATAAATTTTAGGACATATATTCATCACATAATCCCTTTCTTATCCTTACAACAATAATAATCATAAATTTCTAACAACCAAGTTGTACTATAATTAATTGTATAAATGAACCCACAAAAACTAGTGAGATTTTAATTTTTTTGGTAGGAAGATTATGCAAAAATCTAATTGTAAAATAAAGAGGCCCTGTTCGTTTGCCAGTCGCTAGCGGCAGCAATTAGAATTGTGTTCGTTTGTCAGTTGCTGGACCAGCGACTAGCAATTAAAAATTTCAGCCGCTAAATTTTTTAGCATTTCAAAATAAATTCAGCGACTGCTAATCGCTGCCGCTAGCGACTGGCAAACGAACATAACCAGCGACTGATAACAGCTGCAGCTAATCGCTGCCGCTAACGACTGGCAAACGAACAGAGCCAGAGTAAGTGGCTTAGTGGCATGTTGCCTCTGCTGCCTAGTTACCAAACCAGAGATCGAATCTAGCCGTTCGCATAACGAATATATTTTCTTCTATTTATGGAATGTGGGTTACTGAGCGGTCTAATGCGACAAAAATAAATCTAATTGTAATTAGATGATTTTTTTTCTTTTAAAGAGATCACAAAGCTACTAAACATCCAATAACATTCCGCACGTTTTGCTAATTAGCAAATTGCATTCTACATGAATTGACTAAAATACCCTCCCATACATTAATTTACAAAATTCAAACCAAAATACCAAAACTACCCTTCACTCCTCTATTGTACTTAACTCCGCCGCATAACATTTCCTCCTCCGGCTACTACTAACACTACCACCACCATCACCACCGTCACTCTTCCTCTCTTTCCTCCTCCCAACACCGGAACCAACCGTATCATCACCAGAACCAACTCTCATTCTAAACTTATCACCAACAATAGGTTCAACATACTTCCTCCGCCTTCCTCCTCCGCCGCCTCCTCCGCCGCCACCGCCTCCGCCGCCGCCGTTTCTCATAAGAGCAGAGCTAGCTTTAACGGCCAATGCAGCCATTTCTTCAGCTTTTAATGGTTGACGAAGCCAACAAAGAGGAAGAGCGAAATATATTTGACCAAGTTGAAGCTCTTCATCGGCACTAATGGCTGAAACGGTGTCGTCAAAGTCCATATCGTCGGAGTTACAAATAAAACACATCGGATTCTTTTGTAAAACGTATCTTACTTTAACAGGTTTAGTAAACTCCATCATTCTTCCGTCTTGTAAAATTAGCTTCGCCGTCGTTACTACTTGAGTCGACTCGCTCGAGTTGCATATTCCCATTTTTAACTCGGTGAGTTGACTCGTGAGTCGTGACTCGGTTTATTGTTTTTGTTTTGAGAGGAATAATTATTATTATGGGAAGAGAATTTGTGTATAAATAGAGAAATTTTGGGAAATAAAATTTTAATTTTAATTTTATAAAAATAATGACACGTAGGATTTGTCTTGTTGTGAACCAATAGNTTTTTTTTTTTTTTGTGTTGCGTATAAATTTTATTTATTATTATTATTGTGTCAGTGACTGAGTTTATTTACTGTTTTTTGATATATAAAACATGTAATAATTATACAATTTTTAAAAAAATTTCAATTATTATTTAGCTCATATATTTTTCAGATATGGGAGGAGTAAATCTTTTTTTTTTTTAATTAACGGAAAGACAAATAGAAGTACACAAGTATAATAATCGAGTATATAATGTTTTTTTTGGAGATATTAATTTTGTCATCAGAGGTTTTTAGTGGATTTTCTCGTCTAGCGATGTAATGGTCAAGAGATATCATCAACATTTGTCGTTGTCTTCCCCACGGGTCAGGTTCTCGGAGCTTTTCTCGTCGTCTCGATATTTCGGTTTATCACTTCTTTGGTGCTCGTTTAGTCTCTTCCCAACCTTCATTGAAGTGTCGGATCGATCGATCTTTACCGACCCTTAGTTGTATTTGGTGCAGCAATCTTCGTTTCATTGGTTTTTGTTTTCGTTTTCCTGTCTCGTTTTTTCCTTCCATTATATGCTCGGTTATTATATTTGTGTACTGCTATGTATCTTTCCATTAATAGGAGCAATAAATCCATTCTTGTAAATTTTATAAACTAATTAAACATGTGACCTCAAAATTTCCGATTTAATTTTTTTCAAGATTGAACTAGTAAACTTTTAGTTCTAATTTTTTTGTATTATCCTTCTCAATGCCGCTCCAACGTTTTTGGATGTCTTACACGAATCTGAAAATGTGTCATTTCTATATATGTCAAAAACATAAAATAATAAATAAACTTGACGATTGGTTATGGTTCAAAGATTAAAGAGAAAAAAAAAAACAAAATATTTAACTAAGATACATTAAAATTGGTTTATCATCTTGTAACCTCTAATGAATATTATTTACACAAAACATCTGTAATTTATGATACTTATGATTTAAAATTTTAAAATTTCAACAAGATTCTCTTTATTTCAACATAAATGCGTATTTTAAAAGAAAATGTCATTTTATTTCAAAAAAATGTCTCTTTAATTCAATGAAAATTTAAAATGTTGGTGTTTTAATTGTTAGCTTTATTTACTTGCCATGATTCTTCTAATATTCTAGATTTTAACATTTTTAAAGTGTGTTAAAGACTTAATGAGTTTATTTGATTATCTATATAAGTAATATGCATCTTTGTTTTTTTAAAAAAATTATTTTCTTTAAGATTCTATGTCTGATCGTGTTTTGTACTATTAATATTTTAAAAAGTGTGATATATTTATGTTTTTAAATATCCAAAATATTATATCCAAACTCGAAATACATGAAATGATGCATGCACACGCTTAAATAAGTTAAAAGTATATTACGATAATTGCAAGAAATCGTAAAACTAATTATTTTTGTTAATTACTTTTTTTTTTTTTTATAAACTCATTTTGTTTTATGAGTGTATGTATTATTGATATAATGCTCGTAAGAGTGGGGCGGTGTGAGTTAAAAAGAATTTAATTAGAAATATCAAAATTTAAATGTTCAATATATAATAAACTTCAAAATAAAAAATAAGGGTCCATTTATATTGTTGCACTTTATGACTAGGTTACAAATTTTTTTTAATGCATACTCAATCATTCTTATTTTGTAAATGAAAATTTATGAACTCTCTTGTCACATTTATATCTATGATTTTGATTGAGCAAGTAGCTGTCGGATCCTTTAATGTAATTTAAACTTATTAGGTTATTTACAAATTATAGAATACCAAAATTTGTGTATATATTTACATTTTTTTACAATGGCCATTGGAATTATGTTGATGTCAAAATTATAGAAGCCATAGTTTGCATATGTTGATGTTAACATTGGACACTATTAAAATATAGTGAGTTTAGATGTTAATAATTAATAAACTAATAGAGACGTTTTATGTATTTTGAGGTTGTCATATCTCCGAAAGACCGGTGAACAATAGCGTCGTACTGGTTTAATATTTTCGAATTTGTAACCGTTTGTTCTAATTTGTGAGATAGTTTTAATTCGCTATAGAAGATTAGGGAGTGTTCGGGCTACCGATGCTTTCCTCAGTTGTACCAAGGTTGTGTCTTTGCACGTTTTTGGATTGTTTGGCATTGGATTTTCTACTTGTCTCGAGTTATTTGTTCGCGTAGAATTAGGGCTGGGCATAATAATCGGAACCGAAGAACCAAACCAAACCGAACCGAAAAAACAAGTTTGGTTCGGTTTCGGATCTGATTGATTTACCCGAATGGATCTAATTATAGAGATCCATGGTTCTC
>OVBE01005929.1:0-20767 GCA_900406425.1 Iberis pinnata
GAGATTGGACTTGATTGTTTAAGAATCTGCTGTCTAGGGAATAGCTCATTGATTGAGTTATGTTAGGAATTTAGGAAAATTCAGGATGGATCACCAGTCAATAACCCTTATCTTTAGGAACTGCTTCCCCCTTTGATTGCACTTACCTTTATTTCATTCCCTGTTTTTACCTTGCATGCTATCATTCCTTAGAGCTTATTTTTATAATTTTTGCTTTCCATGTCTTGTTCATCTTATGCACGTCTGTTCGTTTAGGACTTGTTAGAAANGACATGATAGTGTAATAGGAATTGAGACCCGGTAAAATCTTACTATCAGATCCGGATGAAGGAGCCGTGTGGCCTCCGTAATTACATTGCAGCAATGTTGAAAATGGAATCCAGCTTGTTATGTAAGTCGATGAGGGAAACATCACATGGAGATACTCGACCTTACAGATCAGCTCATTTTCCTTCCATTAAACCACCTTCTTCATTCCCTTACCCTCGTATCACATATCCAACAGATTCGAAGCAGCCTCAACAAGCTTCTGGTAATACCTCCAATGCACTATCCACGTCCAATCCAGTAAAGCCCAATTTGAGGCCAAGGCAGCAATTTACATATGCAAAATTGGACAGAATGAGACGCAAAGGTCTCTGTTTTCGCTGCCAAGCTAAGTGGTCTCGTACACATGATTTCCCCTTCTAACAATTTCAAGTCTTGACCACAGTTCACGGGTATAAGTTGGAAGTTTTAGACTCTAACATGCGAGAATGCGAAGATACATAGAAAGAGAAAATGCATGAATTGATGGCTTTATCTTTGTCCTCGTTTTTAGGTATCAACTCACCTAAGACAACGAAGTTGTATGGCTTCATTGGATGTTTACGAGTTGTTGTTAAGATGGATAGTGGCGCATCACACAACTTCATCGATCCAAATGTGGTTAAACATGCAAAGCTTCAAATAGACACAACACTTGGTTTGGGCATTTTACTGGGTAATGGTATGACTGTGAAGGAAATTGGCGTTTGCCACAATGTCCTCTTTTCATTAGCTCATGTTTCCTTTGAATCAAATTTTATCTCATTAGAGTTGGGGACAGTGGACATCATATTGGGAATTCAGTGGTTAGAGACCTTAGGTCGTTGTGTGGTGGATTGAAAAACACAGGAACTGACCTTTGATTACAAAGGTTCCATAATCACATTATTTGGTGATCCAACTCTGCACACAACCATACCTCAATGCAAATATGTGTCAGTGATAACAAATACTCTACGCATGTTACTCGATGAGCCAAGCGGACCTGTAATTAACCAATAGAGTTACCACCTACAGCCCTTGCAGTTCTCACAAAATTTGACACAGTCTTTGCACAACCGACTGCTTTACCTCCACTCCGTCCTTTGGAACACTGCATTAATCTCTTTCTCGGCACGTCTGAGATTTTAGTCAGGCCCTATCGCTATCCCTATGTTATGAAGAAGGTCATGGAGACCATGGTCACGGACATGTTGCAATCTGGGATCATAAGGCCGAGCTCCAGCCATGGGCGAATGTAGTAAGAGTGGTTAGGGTGCACGTGCACGTGCACGTGCACCCACTCAATATATGTTTAAAATTTATTTTTTTTAGACATTGTGCACCCACTATAATTATGCTCTACATTCGCCTCTTGCTCCAGCCCTTTTTCCAGCCTGGTCCTATTGGTGAAGAAAAAGGAAAAAACATGGCATTTTGTGTGGATTATCGAGCTTTAAACAGAGCCAAAATTCCAGACAAATACCCAATTCCCGTCATTGACCAGCTACTAAATGAACTTCATGGAGCTACAATATTCTCAAAGTTGGACCTACATTCTGGTTACCATCAAATCCGAATGCAGGACTGTGATATCAAGAAAACGCATTCTGCACCATGGAAGGACATTACAAATTCCTTGTCATGCCCTTCGGCTTGACGAATGCCCCAGCCATGTTCCAAGCATTGATGAACAAGGTATTCAAACCATTCTTATGCTGGTTTATATTGGTATTTTTTGATGATGTGTTGGTCTGGCCGCTGATCATTTGGATCACTTAGCCATTGTCCTACGCACTATTCTGAGCACCAACTCTTCATCAACAGACAAAAATGCGTGTTTTCTCTGGCTAAAGTTGAGTATTTAAGCCATGTTATCTCTGCCTCGGGTGTGGCCACTGATGACGTGAAGACTGAAGCGATGCGGCAATGGCCGACACCACAGCTTGTTAAACAATTGCAAGGTTTTCTGGGCCTCACAGCTTATTATAGGCGTTTCGTGAAAGGATATGGTTCAATTGCAAAGCCCTTGACTGGCGTTCTAAAAAAGGATCAGTTTGGTTGGTCTACCAACGCTCAAGCTGCATTCAATAAACTGAAGGAAGCAATGTGCACAACACCAGTCTTGGCCTTACCAGACTTCTCGATACCGTTTACAATGGAGATAGATGCTTTGGGAATTGGTTTGGGAACAATATTGATGCAGGAAAAGTGCCATGTTGCATTCTTCAGCCATTGTTTAACATCTCGGGAACAACTCAAACCTGCCTACGAAAGGGAATTAATGGCAATTGTTGTGGTAGTACATAAGTGGAAACATTACCTCTTGGGACGTCATTTTGTTGTGCAACTGATCAACGCATCCTTAAGTTTTTACTGGAACAGAGAGATATGAACTTGGAGTACCAGAAATGGCTCACGCGTTTACTAGGATTTGATTTTGATATCTTTTACAAACTGGGGGTCGAGAATAAAGCAGCAAATGGCTTATCCCGTATGTTCCACTCTCCACTTAACTCTGCCGCAACCATCTGTTTCTTCCTCACTGTACCTATTGCGTTCCAATTACAGGACATATATCACGAGATTGATGTTGATCCAGAAATTCATTCCTTAATCTGTAAATTAAAGACTGATTCCACTCCGATAGTGGATTAACATATCATTGATAACAGTTTATGGTTTCGCAAGCGTTTGGTGATTCCAAAGACATCAACTTTCATTCCCTTGATCATGGAGGAATGTCATGACAGTAAGATTGGAGGCCACTCTGGCATAATCAAGACTGTCAAATGGGTCCAACTATCTTTTCACTGGGACGGATTATACAAAATTGTTCGCCGATATGTGGCGGCCTGTACGGTATGCCAAGAACATAAATATTTGACTCTCTCTCCAGTTGGGATCTTACAACCACTGCCGTTACCTAAAGCCATTTTAGAAGACATTTCTCTTGATTTCATTAAAGGCCTCCCACGTTCATCAGGATTCAATGTTATTCTGGTTGTGATTGATCGACTGAGAAAATATGCTCACTTTATCGAATTGAAACACCCTTTTACAGCATCCGATGTTGCGGCTAAATTTATGTCTAATATTGTTCGTCTTCATGGATTTCCAAAATTAATGATCTCGGACAGGGACAGGATATTTCTCAGCAGCTTCTGGAAAGAGTTGTTTCGCCTCGCTGGGACCAAGCTCAACTTCAGCACCGCCTTTCACCCACGGACCAACGGGAAAACAGAGGTTCTGAATCGGTCCCTCGTAACATATTTGTGTTGCTTTGCTTATGGCCATCCTCGCTCTTGGTTCAAGTTTCTCGCGTGGGCTGAATTATGGTATAATACCTCACATCATTCGTCATTGCAGACTACACCATTTAGGGTCGTTTATGGACGCGATCCTCATGTCCTAGTGAGTTTTGAAGATGGTTCCACTAACAATGTTGAATTTGCTGAACGTTTACTGGAATGTGATGACATGTTGGAGCACATTAAACTGAATTTCCAGAGGTCTCAATCTATTATGAAGCTTCAGCTGACAAACACCGCAAAGATGTTGAATTTCAGGTCGGTGATTCAGTCTACCTCAAGCTTCAACCATACTTTCAAAAATTAGTTCAACGTCGGGCATATCACAAGCTCGCACCAAGGTTTTTTGGCCCATACATAGTTCTGGAAAAAATCGGTAACGTTGCATACCGTTTACAGCTTCCACCAAAGTCTCTCATACACCCGATCTTTCATGTATCACAACTTGAGCAAGCTATGGGATCAACCAAGGAGACTCTGGTGCTTCCACCTTCATTGACAACGAAATTCCTACGGTTGCTATTCCTGAAGCAATTTTGGACTCCAAGTATGATTTGAATGGTGATTTAATCTTACTGGTGCATTAGTCCACGCTTCCTCAATCACAAGCCACATGGGTTTCTTACACAGAATTCCGCACTCAGTTTCCATAATTGAAGCTTGAGGGCAAGCTTCATCTCAAAGGAGAAGGTATTGATACATACTCGCACGTGTATGTACGCAAAAAAAGGGGGGGAAAGGCAATTTCAAGACTAATGCTGAGGTGGAGGAGTTAAAGGAGGGTCTCTAGCAGCAACAGAGGCTTTACTTTATGGATGAAAAGAAGATGCATATAAATAACAGTTCATGGAGCAATGTAATTTTTAATGATTTTCTAGTTGTCTCTTTGCTTGAACAATATGAGTTTGAGTGGCCATTGATCGTTATAAAATCTTTAGAGATTTTGTGAGTGTAATCAATTGTAGCTAGTGAAGAGATTCGGATTGATTAGCTCATTGTAAGTATCGGTTGAGTATTGAGTTTAAAGTTTAGATTTTTTATTGAGTTTGAGAAAAGACTGGATTTTTATTACAAGTTCATACAAAGTTTCAATCTTTCACACTGTTACATTCATCTCTTCTCTTAACAGTATAACCCAAAGATGGCATGTTTCTCTTGTCTTTCATGTAATGTTTCTTGTGCTTTACTTTGTTTTCCTTCTACTTATCCACATCTGGATTAAGGAGGACACTTTGCTCATGATGCTATCTCTCAACAACTTTGGCCACAATCTTCTTTTACTTACACAACTGTCATGTCTGATCCTATTTGTGATTAATAATAAAAGAACAACTTTGACCCATGAAAAAGACTTGTTGTTCTGTTGTTGAGAAACTTCAGGTCCCCAGTCACCACTTAAATCCATTTAGACCACAGAGATTAGAGAATGGGATCATCACAGAACATGAAGAAGAGAAACTTGTTGACAACAGGATGTCTAATCTACAAAAAAAGATTGAGAAAACAGTCCCTTGTGAATTGCATATGGAGTTTATAGTCCCACATTCAATTAATTATATCATCAAGACAAATTGCTTTAAACTAAACTTTTCCAGATGCTGAAGACAGAGCCATGTGAAACTTTGTTCTAGTCTGCCCCACGCTTTAAGACCACTAGTTTCACAGATTTTTTCAGAGTTCTCAACTCATTCATTGATCTTTGTATATATATGTATACATATCCCATTCTTCTATCATCAACCAGCAACAAGCAATCTTATAACTTGAATCTTTTCATACATTTTCAGAAGCTTCAAAAAGAAACCAAGTTTTCATATCAGAATAAATAGAAATGGCTTTGTTGAGAAGTTTATTGGGTGCCAAGAAGATTCTAAGCCGCTCCATGGCAACAGCCTCGGTGGTGCCAAAAGGTTTTCTTGCGGTGTACGTAGGAGAGAGTCAGAAGAAGAGATACATAGTACCAATCTCATACTTGAGCCAACCTTCTTTTCAAGCTCTGCTCACTAAATCTGAAGAAGAGTTTGGATTCGATCATCCAATGGGTGGCTTAACAATCCCTTGTCCAGAAGGTGCTTTCATCAATGTGACTGCTCAGCTTCAATGATGATTTATCCAACATCGTGTCCCTTGAAATAGAAATAGACTTACTCATCGTATATAGAGGAATTTTTTCTCTTTCTCTGAAAGAATCAGATACAATCATGTCAATACATTTTGGATCTATCATTAAATTAGAAAGACAGCAACATTTGGAGAACCTATTATAATTATAACAAATCATGGCTACATAAATTTGATCACTCTTGAGACTTTGTTATTAGCTTATCTTTTTTTTGTGTTTGTCTCCAAGACTTGAATCAATCCCCAATGCTTTTCTCCGGTTTGGACTTACAATTTCTCTTAAACCAGAGTTTTAGTTCCGGTTTAAATCAGTTTTTAGTTTTTTTTTCCTACCCCATTCACTTAAAAGGACAGTCTTATCCGATCAAAAGTCATTACCACACAATCCCAGAAACAGATAATTCATGGAAGCTCCTGCCAGAGGCAATCTCAGAGCGGTGGATGCTAAAATATAGCTGTTAAGATCAATGGACTGACCAGACCATAGCCCCACTCAGTTTTTCATATATGTAGATATACATCAGAAACCATTATAGGATGTGAAACTGTATATTAACATACAGATTAAAACATGAGTCATAATGTAAACCTTTATATGAGCCGATGTTTCCTTTATTGTAATCTCAAACAAGACTCGAATCATTTAAGGTAACAGGATCTAGAAGAAAGAACACTATTGAATACCTAATTATACAGAAGTAGTCATGATATTTGTTTTCCAGATTGTAAGCCTTCGGTACAGTATGGTACTGGATATAGGGTTCAATCCATATATCTCCTGGTTCCACTAGAGCTTCCTGAATGAATCTTCCCCTCGTCACGATACAATGGTCCACTTTGAACCTATCCCCTCAGCCATGTGTTTCTGTAGGAAGATTTGTCACGAAGAGAAGCATCGTGGGGCTTATATTCCATGACATATGCATGAGGCAACTTCAAATGCCTCTTAATTGAGTCTCTCAAACCCATCACTGCCTGTTCACAGGAACGCATTGCACTGTCTAGGTAGCAAAGAAAAGGAGAGAAAGAGAGAGTTCTTATTGGGAATAGTTTTCTCACCTGATGATCAGAAGCATTGTTATTCCATACACTAACAATGTCCTCATTGAAACGGACACTCAATACTGCCCCACATATGTTACCAGCATCATCAAGCTGGTCGCCTACCAACGCAAGAAGCTGAAGAAACAAATAAAATGGAAGAATAACACTTAAAAAAAAACTTCAACTCCAGAAATGTAAGATTGACAACTTAAAGAACATCTACAAAAAAGTTCCTTTTGAATGAAGAAGAAGTGTCAATACTCAATATAAAACTCATCAAGTCACAAGAAGAATCAACTCACCAGATCCTCCCAGAAGCGAGCAGATACAACCTTTGGGAACCGTATGATCCACTTTCCTCCATTGCAGTTGGCACCATCCTGAAATACGTGAATCCAGCTAGTTTAGTTTTCATATTATAAGATACAAAACTTTTGAGAATTTTTCGTTTTATAGAAAGGTTCACACTTATATATCAACAAATGTACCTCCCACAAGGGACGAATCCCATCCTTAAAGAAATGAAGATCTGATGGACTAGGCAAGAGAGAAGAACGAGCAAGGTGACAGTAGCTAGCCCAAAAGCCTTCAACCTAGGAATGAAAGCCAGATCTTAGAATTGAACAAGATAAGATTGCAAAAAGCTGCAAGAATGGACATGCGTAAGTATTGTTTTAGAGCTTACCGTGCTGAATTCCACAATTTTTTTTATGTTATCCTCATATGATGTCTGGCTACGGACCCCTGGTGTGCGACGGGTATACCAAATCGCAAACTTGTACTGCACATTTCCAAAAGAATTAAAACTTAGAGCCACTGAAGCCTGATCTAATATATAAACTTAGATAAAGTAAGAATAATCAAAAATGGTAGCAATGATCTCATAACCTTTAAAACTAATCTGAAATTGGACTCATTTTAATATGACTTAAGATTTCAAGTCTAAAGAATGGATAATGAGGGCCAAAAGGAAAGAGCTAAAAACAGTACCACGAATACGAATAACCCACTAGTGCACAAATCTATATCATTTGAGCTCATATACAACTAAACAGGGTGTTAAAACCTAAGTTCACAACAAAACCTACAGAAAATATAGTTTTGCAATACGAATCTTCCACCACACCAGCTCGAAACCGTCAAGTATAAAATTCCCAATCTTTGACGCGCGGGGATCAAATTTCAGCTAATATGAGATTCAAATTGGAAATCAATCGATACAAAGAATAGAGTACAAACCTGTAGAGGGTGCAGACCAGCCTTGAGCTCGCGAGAATAGCGTTCATCGGTAAAAGAGTTGGTAACATACTGCGAATTAACGTTGTCCATGTTTCCCGATTCATTTTCATCCCTGATCTCCTCTTCCTTCCTCTCCGTAACCTCCATTTTCTCGATTTGAGCTTCAGGTGTTCAGTTTCAAAGCCCTAAATATCTTTAACCAGAGAAGAAGAAACAGAAGATGCAGAGAGAATAACTTTAAAGTCTCTAGCCTCTACGTAAAGGTCAAATTTGGCTTATGGGCCTTATTGGGTTTACGTAATGGGCCTTAAATAACTAAATATTGTCAGTACCTTTCACAAGAAAAAGAAAAGTGTACGGGAGAAAAAAGAGAGTCGTTGGGTATATTATAAAACCAACCGCAAGAAAAGAGAGAACTTTATAACATATCCCACCAATGGTGGCAATATAAGTGGTGGAATGTGACGGATGCTTATTGTCAAACATATACATTTAAGTATTGATTTTGGCCTTTTTGATCTGTATGTTTCTGCAAATACAAAGTGTCTCTATAAAACTTTATGATAAATTTCGTTTGTTTCCTGAATCTCTGTTCTTCATATCCTCCTCCTAAATTCTGATTCGATTTTCACCTGCAATTTTGATCAACCTAATTGTCTTTTGTTTCTTTGTATAATTTGTTAAAGCTTGTGATTCTCTTAGCGAATTTGGGATTTTGATCTCTTAGGTTTCTAGTTTTTGTGGCTAACGCTTTGACCCTAATTGAATGAATTTCGTGGTCTCCATACTCCTCATCTGTGTGATAATTGGGCCATGCTTACCTTCTGGAATCGCCTCGTCCCTTACTGACATTGACTTCTGCGATTACGAATTCGAGGTCTTCCGATACGGAATTGAGAAGAAATGTCCTCGTTCTCTGTATCCGAGCCCTCCTCTCGAGGTATAGTTTCCCCTCATTTCCTCTCGAGCTCCTCGTTTTGTTAGGAATTGATTGCGATTTTTTTCCTGTTGCTATGTAGAAAATCCATGAGATGAATTTGAGGCGTCTTTATTTTCTTGAACTTCGATGTGCTCAAAGTAGAACAAGTTGCATAAACTTCCCTCCCTTAAAGTTTAGATGATAAATCTTCCCTTATGTTAGATTGATTTCAAAGATAGAACTTTCCTTTGTTTGTTTAGCTTGTCACTTTAGTATTGCCGTGGTGCCAACAAGTCACCTTTCAGTGTTGCTGTAAGTAACTTCCGTTGTACAAGCGTAGGCTCATCCAAATTCCCGCAAGTACTTAAAGAGAATGGTATATTCTTCTAGCTTAAATTCACTGATGTTTAACTTGTTCTTTACCGTCTCTCAAGGTATTCTTCAGCTATTCATTACGGTGGAGATCTGGATATAAATCTTGGTTGGCTGTGATGATGATTTAGTGACCATCTATTAGATTTTAGAGGAATCCTCAATGGATGACGCCTTGCTATATATAGAAGCTGGTGGCCCAAAAAATGTCGTGTTCAGTCAATACTTAGTTTCATGATCAAATAGTCTACTTGAATGGTGGGATTTTATTGGAAGTAAGAGCTTTAAAGCTAACATGTTTCGTGACATATCATGATCTTGAAGTTTTTGTGTTGCTTCTTAGATATATCGAATCTCTTTTATCCTAAGACTGCAAGTGTATATCTCCATAGGCTTGTTTTTGCAATTCAAGTAGCACCTAACTTTGTGTTCTTGCTAATGCAGGTAGATGGAGATTTGCTAGACAGACTTGTTAATGCAAAACATGGAAATGCTTATACATCCATACTATTTTATGCCTCACGGTGCCCATTTTCTCGTTCGGTACGCCCAAAGTTTGATGCTCTAAGTTCAATGTTTCCTCACATAGTCCACCTGATTGTGGAACAATCTCAGGCTTTACCCTCGTAAGAAAGTTAAAATATGTTTATAATAACATTTTGCCTTGTGTAATTTCTATCTAGTAGCTTATTGCCTTATTCTTCCAAAATGGAAAATATTATATTGGGATCTTCTTTAATCCATGTTAATTGAAATCATGATTTTCACTATTGCAGTGTCTTTTCTAGGTATGGTGTTCATAGTTTGCCTTCAATCGTGATGGTGAATCAAACACTGAAGATGCGATACCATGGTCAAAAGGATCTTGCATCCCTAATTCAATTTTACGAAGAAACAACAGGTGGGAGCGTTCTTAAGCATGTCCAGTATGTAAGTGACAGTGAACCAACAAGCTTGGACACCGACGGTAACCTGATCGCATGGCTACACAACGGGTCATCTATCAAAGACATAACAGAAAGAGAGCCATACTTGGTGCTTGCACTAATGTTTCTATCTTTGAAACTAGCGATTTTGATCTTCCCCATCATAGGATTACGCTTAAAAACGTTTTGGAAATCTTATGTTTCGCATCTCAGCTTAGGAATATTTGTTGATACTAGCCAACTGTTTGGCCGTGCACTGCACATGATCGACGTAAGGAGGCTATGGATGAAACTAAGACTGACCAAAACAAGGAACTTTCAAGAACGAGCAAAAAACGCCCTTACATCAGTCTTTTTAGGAAAATCTACGTCACAATCAGCCTAAAGGGTAATTTAGACAGACATTCTTCATTGTTGGTGAGCTTACTTAGACTACTTTACTTTCTGTAACTTTGGAGTTCTGTGTATGTATGTAAATCATAGTTTGCTTCTTTTGTGAATATTTTTCTTGCTTTTTGAATATTCTCGTTATGGGTCCACACTTCGTTTTGTCTAATATTGATTCTAGACGGCTTGGTTTAATTGGTTTGAGAGGTCGATACTTTGGTAGCGTATGTGAAAGCAACTTGTGGACTTGTTGTGCACTCTGGTTCACATGTTGAAGTTTTGTTTTTATAGGTCGAATCTTGTGTATGCGTGTGACAGTTGAATCTCTATTTAGATATTTTTTTCAAGTTGGGAATCCTGAATTGAGAAGCTTATACCAACTCATTTATATCGTTTAAAACAATTTGTGATTGTTCAAGAGACTAAGCTTAATGTCAGATACAAACCGACTTAATTATAGTGGTGAAGCTGAAGCAATTTCCCATTTTTATAAAGTAGGTAACAAATTAGAACAAAGAGATTGGAAAAAAGTAGAGCAAAGTAAAGACAAATGGAATCGTAACTTTTTGCAATTTACTTTTCTCTCTCATCAGTTATCATTTTTGTAATAGCTCTGATATTTCTAAAGTTTCTTTCAATATTTAACTTTTTACTGTACACATTGATTTATAGGATCTGTGAAGAAAATTTAGCTCATGTTTTTCCATCATCAGTTATTTCCTCATTGTAGAAGATCAATATTAGACAAATAAAGAAACCAAATTAGTTATGAGTAAATTACCTAATATGCCATAAAAATCTTGAAGGTTATCTAAAATGTCATAACGTCTCTTTTTTATGAACTATGTAATATAGTAGCATACAAAATGACCGATACACCCTTTGTACAACGTCTTCCGTATTCGTTTCCAAATAATTTTTTCTCTTTTTAAAATAATTTAAAAAATTTACGTCAGAAAGTAACTGCTCACCAGTCGAATCATACACTTTTTACTATTTTTTCTCGTCTCTCTTATCAACTAAGCATATCTTCTCTTGCATATTATCTCTCTTTTCCATTTTTGAAAATCTCCAGTGAAGTCATTTTCTCTCTCATCTTTTATTTTTCTCTTAAAATTTATGCTTATATTCTATCAAAAATCGAATATGTCTGGAGCAATGAGCTCACAAAGATCTAAACGAAAGAGAAATAATGAGGCACATGCATCGGTAAGTAAAGAAACTCTAAAATTCGTCCACGAAGGAGTTGCAGAAGATTTTGTTTTCGACCATTCTAAACTCCCAGAGCGCCTTTACGCCACTGGTAGGTACCCTCCTTCTGGTCTTATAAACTCATACTCGAAGCCGGAATTTTTGTTAGATATAATGGAGTCGTTTGAAGGGACTCCCGACTGGTGTACATTTAAGCTTCTTGAACTACCATTTCGTAAATCTTCGTTGTCTGGCAAGCTCGTACACCAAATGCTCTGTACATCCCTAATAACTTCGAAGAGACACGAGATTTGGTTCATCTTTGGTTGACAGCCTTTTAGATTTTCATTGCATGAGTTTGGGATAGTTACTGGGTTACTGTGTGGTGATTATCCAGGAGAAGATGAGAATTTTACAGTAAAGGAGATCGTGGACATGCTTAAGAACGACTGTAATATGCCAAAGTGGGACCGCATGCCATCATGGCGTCGTATAAGGCTAGCTTTGATAATGATTGTTGAAGGTGTACTTCTGTGCAACAGACAGCATGTGTGTGCTACTTCACCCATTGTGTAGATGGTTAAAGACTTAAAGGAATTTGAAAGTAATCCTTGGGGTCGGCCTCACACTGAGAATGGTAAAGGTTGGCGATAAGTGTAAGTTCATGAAGGAGTTGTATATCAAATTGAACTAGTCTCACACAGGCACACATGGTTTCACTATTACATTCCAGTTGTTCTTTTCAAGGCTATATCGGAATTGGAAAGGTTTCTCAATGATACTGAGGACGAGAACACATTCACAAATGACTCTTTCCAAAAGCTTAGCAACATTGAAATTATTTCACAACTCCAAAATAATGGAGGTTGAGAATATTAAAGATGTAAGTGGTAACTAACAATTTTTTGTACAAGATGTAAACATTTTCGACCATTTACAAAGTTGTGTCCATATTGCAGCTTGTTGTCATGCCATATCTTGACGATCCGGAGCGCATCATGGATGAGGACGTAAATGTATAAGATGACGAGGTTGTGGACGAGTCGCTGGACTACCTCGAACGTCTTATTGGGCAGGACTTCAAGTTCTCGAAAGAGATGTGGTCATGTGGTTATGAACAGTGGCCTATGGTAGGGTCAGAGAAGAAACTGAAGGGTAAGGAGAAGAAAGGTAAAGGTAGAGAAAAAGGTGGTCGTGTAGAAGAACAATCGTCAGGAGAAGATGAAGGTCTTGGAAGAGGGTTTTTTCCATTCGATGTAGAAGCTGTGTACGAGCAGATGGAAGCAATGAACATCGCTCACGATGCAGAAATGAGGATTTCATGGATAATATGAAGAAAACAATGATGGACGAGATGATGGACAAGATTGTAAGCGAGCTCCGCCAATCATGAATGATACGTGGAAGAACTGAACTGGTGGGAGACCCATGATCTCTATCGTTAGTGAGCAGTTCAGAAGAAGCACTCATTTCAGGATGTGGACGAAAGGGAAATAGACGTCCCTGATAAGTCTGGAGACCAAGCTTTTGATGATATTGCGAAGGTAGTTATAAAGCTTGCACAATTAGAAGGGGGATTAGTCGATGTAAGGGTATACTAATGTGTAACAAAAATTTAACACCATATCGACATGTACTTGTTTCAATATATTTGTTAGCAGGCCGTACACGGAAATGATACAAAGTTGGCGCAGAAAAAAGAGGGACAAGAACAAGGAGTGAGCAATGAGGAGGTAAGAAAATAATATTTCAACGATAGTACATTGTGGACGAGAGTTAACATTCCTTTTTTTAATTAGCAAGTCGCACAACAGTAGATGGTTCCAACTCGGGTTGAATCTGGAGAGGATGCCCGACAGACGTCTCATGTTGAGGTAACTGCTTAGGTTACCCTTATAACAAAGAAGAGGAGGCTAACTTTGCCATTTAATATTGTCCATTAGGAGGAGTACATATACAAGATGGAGGTGTAGGTAACTCATACATAATAATAAACAAGGTAACAAAAATGTTCACAATCAGCTGGTGGGTGATAACGAAATTTCTCGGGGACGGTACCAAGTTATTTTGTTTATGTTTTTTCAGGATGGTCATCCCATGGACACATGACAGATGGACATAAAGCACATATTTCTTGAGAAATTATGTGCCCAACTAAGGGTAGCATAAATACTCGTTAAGTGGTCTCTGTTTGTAAACGGACGCATCATAGAAATAGTTTACGACACTGATTGCTATGTTATGGATACTGATCCACTTGTTAGACAACTTTTCCCGCAACCTAGTAGGGCCTGGACCGCATTTCAGTTTGGCATTTTCTCATTTCTCAATAGCTGTTAAAATATTACATATTATTATGTAATACACTTTTGATTACACTTGCAGTCAAGTGGAGAATTTGGAAGTGATGTTAGTTGTACTCTTTCTCCATCATCAAAACCAAACTTCTATGAAGGAGGGGACTATTATGAGTTATACACTTCTGATCCTCTTGCAAATCAGAATATCGTGACCGTGGACATGGTAAGTTGTAAAACATGTCCCTACCATCAGTGAAGTCTCATGTATTGACTGTGTATTTAATCACTATTGTAGAACATGCCTTCAGCGCCCACCAAAGATGTTCAGGAAAGATAACCTAATAGAGGCTTAGATAAGGTACGGTGAAACTTAACGTACCGAAATGCCGAGAATTATTATACATATTTAACATGAATTGCATTATGTACGTGCCACAGGAGGATGATTCGAGTCAGATGGGGGAAACACAAGCCCTGCAACAAGTACTTCAGGAAGGAAACCACGTATTCGTAGACATAACTTATAAAACTCAATCATGGAAAAGATAACTAATGAAATCAATTTGAAGGGACAACCGAATTGAATTTTATTTTGAACGTGTTTTAGGAGGAAGATTATAGTGAATTTTGGGTCGCACAAATGCAGGGACAAATACATGATTCAAGAAACAAGGTATTACAACTTACGAAAATGGTTTTCTCGTAAACAACAATGTCCACGATGAAGATTATAGGTATTTTTGTTTTGGCTCATAGGAAAGTAAAGACCCGATAGACCATTCTGAAGGATCTGAGGATGATGACGGGACAATACCACCCTTGCTGAGATCAAACAAGCTGGGAAGAGGCCCTTCGCGTGGACGAAGTGCATGAGAAGAGGGTTACACGAAGTTCTAAAAGATACCACACATCTGTCACACCAACAGAAGTTCCCCATCATAAACACGTCCACCAGTCGTTTGATGAAGTTGATGTGGAATCGAGGAAAAAATTCATTGAGAGTTTGAAAGCACATAAGGAGAAGTAAGCACTAAACAAAGCACATTATGTTATTATATGTGAAAACATAATGTTTTTGCCTAACCAAAATTAACTTGTGTATGACTTATAATGTCGATGGTTATCCAGTTATTCGCTCCTTATTCATGGATATAGCTACCCCACGGAAGTGGATCGACACCCATGTAAGTTCAAATGCCATCATTCTTGTCCATACTAAATCCTCATATATTATAATTGTATACGTCTTTTTGCAGTATGTTGAAGTACTATTAAGCCTCGTGTGGTGTACGCTTGGCGAGACATTAGTACATAAGAGGGTTGCGCTACTAAATAGATGGTTCATCTGTATGCTAGGTTATAAACATGCCCGGTTTACTAGTCAAGAACCAAACTCGGAACGGAAATGGAATAGCACAATTAGGAATTTCATCCATGGTATGGTCCCTTGTCGCTTCACCAAAATGTCTTGGTATTTTAAGATTGACACTCTATACACCCCTATGAATTAGGGCAAAGAGCACTAGGGTGCACTGGTAATCGACTTGAACACATGTAAGGTTAAGATACTAGATTCCTTTGTAAGCGGTTTCACCAAAGAGCAGGTGGACCATATTATGACTCCAAGTGACCAAAATCCTAGGTGTCATTGTAAACAATTTGGTAGATTCCAAGGACTCTAAGTTTCCGATACCGCATGTGTTGTACAACTCTAGATCTTTTGATGTCCCACAAAAAAATCGGTCAGGTGACTGCGGTCCTTTGGCAGTTAAATTCATCGAGCTTCATTCACAAGGTATTGACTTCACTGATATCACCAATGATATGGTAGACAACATGCGTATTTGGTACGTCATTGATCTCTACGAGGAACACATACAACATGTGATATAGCATGTGATGCAGTGCCTTATGTTTTAATCTTTGGTTATTAGGTCTGTCAAAACTTGGTATTTTTGTGTTTTTAATTCTACTGCTTGAACAATGGTTGTACTTTCAACTTTGAACAATGTCTTTAATTTCAAGGATGTCTATCTTTTGTTTGTAATTGTTTTTGATGAGTTAGTTAAACATATAATTAAACATACATGGACCATTAAGTTAATTGGCCCAAAATTTTAAATGAAATGGGGACAACAACCTTAGTCTAAAAGCATTTGTCAATCTCACAATAACATAACAAAAGAACATGTTTAGATCAATTAGGTCATAACATAACAAGTTTCTTATTTCCTAACCATTGTTAGTATCGTTTCTTTCACAACAACGAATCCCCCCACCCATGTAAGGATTATGAATTATCTTAGTAAAGCCTCTTTTTCTTTCACTATACATGTATCTCTCTTCATCTTCTGCAATTCTTCCTCCAACTTCGTCCTTGTAGTTGCATCAGAGCTTTCCCCATCAGTCTTTGTCGAACTAGCAGCTTTCAATGCATAGAGCTCTTCCTTTAGGCCTCTGACCTGCTCTCTTGAATCAAGCAAACTTTTCTTCTGCCAACCATGTGACTTCTTCTCATCAGCCCAACCAACAAACACATGGGCATAACATTTGATGTATCTTCTTCCAGGATTTACGTCCATGATTTTCCAATTGTTGTTTGTTTACGGTAATGGCAAAAAGGACCACCACCGTAGCTCGTTGTTTGTGAGTGATTTACGGAATTCTTGTTCGTTTCCATCTTACACTCCCATAATTGAAACAGAGATTTGAAAATCGGGAAGAGCTCAAGAAAGTGTAATACGGAAGTTAAGATGATACAACAAAGTAAACATGTATAGCTGGGAGGTACCATATATATGTGGAGATAAATAGTGCCAGCTTCCTAGGATTTCTGGTTTTTTTTTTTTTTAGAAAAGTTAAGTACGAGAGGGTAATCTTGTCTTCTTGTTTTAAATTGGCAGGACAATACATGGACTATATAGTTGTGGATCTCTTTTACAGAAATGCCAAACCATGTAACAAACATAATAATAGAGAAACCTGATACTGATATATTTATGCGCAAACCACATAATCAAAACAAGTCCCCACATTACTACACCTAACACGAGATCTGCCATGGACATTACAAGGAAGGATTGACTCATACCGTAATAACAATTTATACAAAAAAAATTATGGAGACCAGACGAAGACGATATATAATCGGAAATATAGATGAGTCAAACTATGGTCGAACCAAAAGATTATCCACCAATGTCTACAACATTAATAACAAGTTATACAAAAACCAGCCAAAGACCGGATTTAATCTGTAATATAGTTGAGTCAAAATATCTCCAAACCAAAAGATTGTCCATCGATGTCTACAACGAGGTCTTGCAACATGCCCTATTATGACCATACATGTTACACTTCGAGCATTTCCTCATTGCATTATTCCTAGAAATGGGTCACTGTTCAAAATACGTTAGTTAGCAATATATTATGTGCATGGGTGTAATATAACATTTGTTTTTACGCAAAAACCTACAGGATGCTCGCCTTGTGATGGAATTCTTGTCTTCCGCGGGCGTCCCGATCCTCGTTTTGTTCTTGGTGGGTTCATGTCCTCATCATGTGATGGCACATTCAAGTCTTTTTCCCTCCCATGAGGGAGAATGTTCTCCGTCTATAGCCTCTCCCATGTTTCCAAAAAAAAGCCCTCACCCACTAGGGTGTAGATTTCCATCTTCTTTATTCTGACACATGCAAGAAAATGAAAACATGACACTAATAGCACATCAAAAATCATACATGTGCATGTCTTCTTATCCAAGTCTACAGTAGAAGCACACCCACTGTTATCATTTACTTGAAAGATCCAGTCACTCACTGCAAGCACTGCACAGTCGGTTGCTTCTTCTTTGAGATGCTCAATCAGCATATCTTTGATTTTTGGGGTACATATGGTGGATGTCATTCTTGGTTTATGTCTACGTGCACAAAATTATTTCATCAGCATGGTACGTATCGATTCCACCATCATCGCAATTGGCAACTCCAAGGCTTCTTGAAGCATGTCGTTTAAAGATTCGGATATGTTGCTACTCGTAAGGTTATAACGCATACTCGGAAAATAAGCTAGTGTCCAATGCAGGAGGCCAATATCTAACAAGTAGGAGTGGGCATATTTCCCGAAACATGAACCCAACCCAACCCAAAAAAACCCGAACCGAATCCAACCCGAAAACCTCAGTTACCCGAATGGGTTTTAGGCTAATATTTTATGGGTATCCGACCTGAACCCGACCATAACCGATTGGGTACCCGAAAAACCCGAATTAATGCAATAAACAAAAAAAATACTTTATAATTGTAACTTGTATGAAAATTATAGGGTTTAGGTAGGGGGAAATTTTTTCGATTCAATTTCTTTCCTAAAATCTAGTAACAGTTATAAAAAAAAATGTTTTTGTGTTGTTATTTGGAATAGATAATGGTTTTTATATCGTGAAATAGATAATGGTTTGTGATGGCATAAAGCCAAAAATTATATTAACTAACTTTTGGTATATTTAATCATTTCGGTATTTTATAGATTTCATGTGTTTTAATTAATTTTTAGTACATACAAATCTACTAGGATCCAAAAATAATTGGATTCAGATCGATTCTCATAGTATTAACCCGACCCAAACCCGAACCCGACATAGCCCGACCCGAACCCGAACCGAAACTTTCCAGGTCCTATATGGGTAGTAAACTCATATACCCAAAAAAACCCAAACCCAAATTTTTTGACCCGAATCCGACCTGAAAACCCAAATGCCCACCCCTACTAACAAGTATTTTCACAATTCTTGTTGTGATTTTGGATCTCCTCAAACCAGTATCTGAAATCCCCCACCGTGTATGTCGTTGTTGCGTTTGACACCATCATAGCAAGCTCATCACACTTAACCTATGCTTAACGTTTCTACATAAGTGGACAATACATGCGCCATGCTTTGCTCGTGGATACACGTTCCGTAATCCTGCATATATTTTTTGATGTCTGTCGGAGACGAATACCAGATCCTAATCATCCTCGATGATCTCTGACAGTTGTTTAAAAAGTCATGTCCATCTGGATGTGTTTTCACCACCAATGACCCCAACTAGGCCTGAGCATTTTGGGTCGGATTACCCGACCCGCCATGTACCCGACCCGTATTTACGGTAAGGATCGGGTACGGGTAATGATAATTACCCGTTTGGGTCAAGAAAAAAGTTTTAAATGGGTAAGGGTCGGGTTAGGATCGGGTAAGGGTAATTATTTGGGTACCCGAATTACCCGTTTACATACCTAAATTTATAAAATTATTTTAAAACTTAACTATAATGATAATAACTTCCTAAATAAATATAAATTTGTGTTATAATAAATATGTGATTTAATGAACGTTATAAAAAAATATATAATTGGTTATTTTTGTCATAGTTTCGATTTTGTTACTATTTTATTCAATTTTATAAACTTTTTCTTATAAAGATACAATATTATAATCAATCATTATAATATTTTCAAATTATAATACACATAGTCACATATTAGTCAAATTTATATAATATATTACGAGTTCGGGTATTCAACGGGTATTGATTTTAACTATTCGACCCTTACCCGAACCGTACTCGCCATTACCCGACCCTTAATTTTACGGGTATATTTTGGGTATTAGTTTTCCATACCCGAACTATCCGTACCCGACCTCTACCCGCTATTATCCGATCTGTTACCTGAAATGCTCAGGCCTAACCCCAATGGCTATAGGGAATATCTGATAGTTCCCATCTTGTCCACTGGCAGCGACCAAACAGCTTTGATATTTTCATATTGTTTGTGTACCGTCTATGACAGCAACTCGTCGTAAATACTTAGCACATAAGCCCCCAAAGCAAAGAATAGGTATTTAAACAGTGTTTTCCCAGCTGTTTTCTTGACGGTTTTCACACTCGATACAGTTCTTGGATTTGTTGTTTTCAACAAATAGATGTATGTGGACAAGAATTCATAACTATCTTCCCCATTCCCCTTGTCCTTTGTATTGCAATTTCCTTCGCTTTCCAAGCTTTCAAGTACGAGATTATCACATTCAATTCCGATAACACGATTTTGGGTAGATCGCATGCTCGTGGACCCTTTTATTCATGAGCATATTTGGACTTCAGTAGTTCACCCAATATTTCTGATGTTGCATGTTTACCATAACGAGAATATGCCCCAACATCACAAATGTGCGTTAGCCTTGCTGTTTTTATTTCGATTTTCTCAGAACCATCGTGTATGGTTGCATATATCCTCCAATCGCACTAAACGTCCACACAAAATACAATAACTCTTTTCTTGTCCGACTTTGTCACTTTCACGTTGAACAATCTATTTATTGAGTAGACAGAGATAACCTTATGTAGTTCAGATTTATTCTTAAACACCAACCTAACATATAGGGTATCTTCCCCCTTCCGCAAATTCATGTTCGCTTTGTCACTTCTAATCACCTTAATGTTGTCTCTGAAAGGGATAAGATCAGTTATATCGATAGGGTTTGAAGTGGACATGAGTCTGTACACACACATGTTGCATGTTTGTTATTCACATTCAAAACTAGGTATGCCTCCGACATTAGAGTCAACGAATTCTCGCGTATGTGGTACTGTAACACCCCCGTTCCGGTCAACCCCTTTGACCAAAAACAAGGTTGTTAC
>OVBE01005930.1:2508-20766 GCA_900406425.1 Iberis pinnata
ACTAAACCATTTGGAACGGTGCTCTGCAAATTGGACACGTCAGCTTATAAAAACACCACAAGTCTATACACTGCACGTGAAACACGTGCTTGCATCCCACCAGAACCCTTACGACGTCGTTTACTTTGAATTCCTCTAAACAAACCACACACATATCTACTCTGATCCCATCGCCGTCTCCATCGCCATCGCCGCCGCATTTCTCGAGCCTAACGGCCGGCGGTAATGGCTCGCCGGATTCCTCGTCTCCAACTGCTTCCTTTGGCAGCTTCGGATACATAACAGAACAGAGAAAAAATATCAATCCGTAGAAAAGAACGATGAAGACGATGCAAAGAAGCCTCAACACGATCGATTCGTTCTCCGTCACCGCCATCTCCGGCGAAGCAGCAACGAAATCCCCACAGCAACTCGATTCCATCGGTTATATTGCAAAATACTTCGAATTTTGGTGAAATTGATTGATGGAATTTGGGGATTTCACACTGAATCTCTTATATACATTTACAGTTTTTCAGTGGTGTTTAATCTCGACAAGTGTGATGAACTGTTTATTTTAATTTTAATAAAAACTGATTAACGTATTTTGTTATACTTTTTGTGGAGATTAAAGATGGCGGGAAGGATTAAGAGGAGTCATTAATTGTTAATTAGATGTTAATTAATCGTTATGCTTTCGAATTAATTTTTAACCTTTAAGCTTTTCTCTATTCAAGTATACACAAAACCAACTGAATTTTAAATTAAGCTTAATTGCACAGTTTTGTTTGTTTAGTTTAATCTCAGTTTATTTTGCTCATTACCTATTTTTAGAATATAAGGGGTTAAATTATGAAAAATGCAAAACTTAGGGGTATAGTTGTAAAATAATGAATGTTGAATCCGTTTTTATAAATTTGCCCTCCAAGTTTGTTTTCTTTTCTTTTTGCCTCTCCCATTCAATCAGAGGAAAATTCGAACGAGCTTCATCTATCGCCGGCGATTCTTCCTCCGATCAGATCTGGTAAACTATTTCTTCTTCTCTTTCAGTAAATAGGATCTTCATTTCATTGGAACCCTAGGTTCTATCACTTTGAATCGGCTAGATTTGTATCTAGGTTTTGTGTTGATTTGGGATTTTAAAACCTTGATTTCCGTCTAATCTGAGTAATTGATCGAATTCCACTGGAGATCTATATGATAAAGTTTGGATTTAGATTGAATTGAGAAGGTATCTGTTTCGTTTGGTTAGGTTGTGGAATTTTCTAGGGTTTCGAGAAGATGCCGGCCACCGCAGGTAGAGTGCGTATGCCCGCGAACAATCGGGTGCATAGTAGTGCGGCTCTTCAGACTCACGGGATATGGCAAAGTGCGATTGGGTATGATCCTTATGCACCAACAAGTAAAGAAGAGCCAAAGACGACTCAGCAGAAATCTGAAGATCCAGAGAACTCATACGCAAGCTTTCAGGGTCTTTTAGCTCTTGCTCGTATAACTGGGTCGAACAATGACGAAGCTCGTGGCTCTTGTAAGAAATGTGGCCGTGTTGGGCATTTAACGTTTCAGTGTAGGAATTTCTTGAGCACAAAGGAGGATAACGAGAAGGATCCGGCTGCGATTGATGCTGCTGTTATGTCGGGGTTGGAGAAGATTAGAAGCCGTGCTGGTAAAGGTGAAATGAAGGAAATGGTTGAGAGTAGTGAAGAGGAAGAAGAGAGTGAGAGTTCTGATTCGGATGTTGATTCTGAGATTGAGAAGATTATAGCTGACAGGTATGGAAAGAAAGGGAGTAGTAGTATCATCAAGAAGACAAGTTCTTCTTCAAGGAAGAAGAAGAAACATGTGTCCGATGAATCTGATTCGGATTCAGAAGACGAGAAGAGAAGGAGGAGGTCAAAGAAGAGAAGGTCGCATAAGAGAAGAAGTACAAGTGAGTCTGAAGATGAGGAAGAAGGGAGGAGTAAAAGAAGAAAGGAGCGGAGAGGAAGAAAGAGAGATGATAATTCTGATTCTGAATCCGATGAAGATGATGATCGAAGACATGTGAAGAGAAAGAGTAGAAAGGAGAAAAGGAGAAGAAGAAGCTTGCGTAATCGTTCAGATTCCGCTGATTCAGATTCATCTGAAGATGATACAAATGGTAGGAGGCAGAAACGAAGAAACAAAGTTGCTGCTTCTTCTGATTCAGATGCTTCAAGGGACGATAATGATGTTTCGCGTATTGGAAGAGGCTCTTCGAAACGATATGAGAAGAAGAGCAAGAAACGCCATCACAGGAAATAAAAACTCAAGAAAGATCGATCTGAACTTGGAGAACAACGGAAGCTTGTTTTGTAATGAATTTGTAATGCATACTCTTGTTTGGTCTGTTTCAAGAATGTATTATCAAGACACTAAGACACTATTATTGTGAGTCTATGACTCTAATTTGGTTCAAGATTGAACTTAGATGTGATTATTGTTCAGATATTTCAGTTTTAACAAATTAAGAACAAGTCGGCAATAATAATAAAGCTGAGAAGTCGGCAAGTGTTGTTGTAGATAGATCTAAGAACTCGTGAATTTTTCATCTTTTTGGCAAGACTCTACAAGGTCGAATCTTATTGCTTAATTCATATCTTCTCGTGGGTCCTATTTATCTCTTCTCTCACCGTTAAAAACCACTTTAAAATCCCAACAAAGTAGGTGAAACTGTTTCAAGGAAAAGAAAACTCCTAAAGGTAAAATTTTACAAAAACAGAAGAAGAAGAAGATGCCTTCAAGCACATTGTCTGGAACTGTGAGCACACCTAAGCTTTCGGTAGCAATCGACACAGGCAATCCTTTTCTTAATCTCACCGTTGATGGTTTCCTCAAGATCGGAGCTGTAAGATCTCTCTCTCTCTCTTTGATTGATCTCTGCTTCTCGTTTTTGTGTGTATTGAGTCAAAATTCATTTCAGGTTGGAGTAACTAAGTCTCTTGTAGAAGATGCTTACAAAGCCATCGACAAAGGTTAATTTAAAACTTTGTGAAACACACCAGGACCGGTCTTGAAGCCAAACATACAAAGCATCAGCTTGCGGCCCATTTTTATTTTCAAAATTTTTGTTTAAAAAATGACCCATTTTGAAAATTTTAGTGTGAAAATCGGCTTATTTTTTCATTTTAGATTATAGCTTTAAAAATCTCAGGACCGGCCCTGAACACACTTGATTTTCATAAAGTTGGCTCATTTATACATGTTTGGTGGATCTGTTTTTGTACTTATTACATGATTAGTTTGTTTGGTTATTATGTGGTTTACTAATTGTAGGAAGTGTATCCAAGGGCTCTTTTGAAGATGCGGTGAGTAATATTAGATTAAATATATGTATATATGGGTTTGAATAAATAAGTCATTTTCAAGTTTCTGAAGTTGTGATAAAACAAATTATTGTAGCTTAAGAAGATGTGCAAAGAAGGTGTTTATTGGGGTATGTTGCTTTCTTATTCAATGTTTTTTGTTTCAACAATGTCAAATAAATTGATAAAAAGCATTTGTCTTTCATGTGTTTAGTTACCCTTAACTGCATCAGATTATTTCAAAATAATTGTTGCATTTGAATACGGTTTTTATCCCAAAAATCTTAAAATTACATGACTTTTTAAAAATGCGTGTAAAAACCCTTAATCTACAAATATTTTGAAACAAAAGAGTAATATTATGTTTGTCCATTTGAATATGTCCAATGTTATTCTTTCTTATATAAACGTTTAAGGTTTAAATGAAAGATTTATACATGAGAAATTTGTATTATTTTGGATAAAAGTATCAATATTTTGCAACATATGAATGTGATCAGGATCTGCGGCTGGAGTTTATGTTGGAACAGAATATGGAATTGAACGTATCCGTGGCACTAGAGATTGGGTAACAACAGAGCCGTTCTTGAGCACAAGCATTAGCTTGCGGTCCTTTTTTTAGTTAAAAATTTTTTGTTAAGAAAACAGCCCGTTTTATAAAAAATTATACAAATTCGGCCTATTTTTTCGTTGTCGATTGCGGCCTTTGCAAATNNNGGCCTATTTTTTCGTTGTCGATTGCGGCCTTTGCAAATTTTTTAAATCTCAGAACCGTTCCCTGGGTAACAACATTCATTACATTTCCACACTTTTGCTATAAGTTTTAAGAGAACTTAAAATTTAAAGTTGCTTTGAATATTTGTATCAGAAAAATGCAATGGTGGCTGGAGTTGTGACAGGAGCAGTGCTCTCTGCAGCAAGTAACAAAGGATCAGACAAAGTGGTCGTTGATGCCATTACTGGTGGTGCACTTGCAACTGCATCCCAGTTCCTTAACTATCACTATTTCTACTGAGTTTCAATCTTCTTATAAGACCAATCTGGTTGATTGGTCTTATATGGAGGCTTGCTTTGTTTATTTCCAATAAGAAACAATTGTTGCGTTTTTGGATGAATACATTTGTGTATCATGACATTGATGTGTCCAATTCAATTAGCAATAGTTTCATGTTTTGTTTGGTTTACTCCAAATTGTTCATTACTTTGTTCCTAATGTTTTACTAAATAAAGTTATATTTATGTAGATATGAGAAAGTTACTTTAGTCAAATGGTTAAAAATTTATTTATATTTTTTTTTATTAGAGTTCGGCTTCACATAATTGCAAAATTTCACACTATAGAAATCGATTATAAATTGTATTTTATCGACCCAATTGATGATGGGAAGATAAGAGTATTTTTTAACTATCATTGAAGTAAAACAAAGCTAATTATAAGTCAAATGTATATTAGTTTATAATGATTTATTTATGAGGAAATTGGGTAACATATATTTATATTTGGACGACAATAGAAATGTGTTGTTTATTTAGCAAAAACTCTTCATTTTTCTTTTAACAAAAAAAAATCCTTCAATTTAGAATTTAATTATAACTCATACATAATAAAATGTTATAATATAGATCACGAGAACGCACTACATAAACAAATTATAACTCATCCAATGTGTTAATCTTAAGTTTCAGCCATTATTATTTTGTTTTGTTATATTGTTATTTTTGTATATTGTAAAATTAAAGTTTCAAATAATTAAATCAGTAAATATAAAAAATAGCATAAATAATATGACAAAAAAGTAATAAATACAATATTAAAAAGGAAAATAAAATAGAAGTGAAATGAAATGAAAGTTTGGGTTATTGGATTAACGCATTATGATCTATAATAACATGACAAAAAAATAACAAATACAATATTAAAAATAAAAATAAAATAGAAGTGGAATGAAAGTTATTATATGTCTTTAACTAAAATTTTTAAAAATCTTAAAAAATCGTAAATTCATGTTTGTTGTGTTTGAATTAAATAACAGTCAGGTAAATAAGTAGTGGAGAAATGTGTGGTGAGATGAAAGGGACAATGGTGTCTGTAATACATTCTTATGGATTTTGTGTTTGCTTAATGGCTACCATCTCTCTTTCTCTGATAAATCATTTGTTTTTATTTTCTTGTATTCAAAAAGTCATATACGACTTTCCATCTCAAGCAAAACTTCTCATTCAACCAACCTTGTGAGATTAAATATCAACTTATATATTTCAAGTAATCTCATTTTCTACAATAAAAAATGTCATTTCATGCGTTCAGAAGAGATACACATTATGTTACCTGTATATCCATCCAATCACAGAGAATCCAATTGATTCACAAAGACCATAGTCTTCTAGATATTAAGTTTTATCTGTGTAAATTGCATAAAAATTATAAAATGTTAAGTGAAAAAAGTTTTCTTTCAGGCTTTTTATGCATAGAAAAACCCTTGGGTTTATAAGTTATACAGGGTTTGGTTTTATTTTGAATAGGGAAAAAATTTCTAAATTTATGATTTTTTATCAGTATTTTCAGTATTTTCGCAATACTCTTATAGAAAAGTGTATTTTTGTAAAATTCTATTCATATCTATGTAAAATTTAAGATGGTTATTTATCTTGACTTTTGAGTCCAAGTGCATATCAGATGTGGAACCGAACAAAAATATGAATTTTGTTATAATATTCGGATTCAAATTTGTGTATACAAAAAAATTATCGAGATTTAGATATTTGATTCTTGAATATCTGGAGTGTATATATATTTTTAAAAAACTAGGCTTCAGATTTTGAATTTGAATCAAAATACACTCTTTAAGAAAATTTAAAAACACTAAAAACAAAAAAAAACTAGTCTTCGAGATATTAAGTTTTATCTCTACGTGAATTACATAAAAACTATAAAATATGAAACGAAAAAGGTTTTCTTTCGAGACGTTTATGCATCAAAAATCCCTTTGCTTTATAAGTTATTTAGGGTTTAGTTTCATTTTGACCAGGGAAAAAGTCTCCAAATCTATAATTTTAAACTTGAGCTTCTAACTTTTGTAGTAACGGACAGTTCCGCCACCTAAGTTCGAATCCGGCCACGTCATTTAAAATGGGGGTGAATTTCGGTGGCCGTTGTGGATATTCGCAGCGACTACATACGCTTTGGGTTTAGTCAAAAACCTTCGAAGTTCCGGATATCACGGTATCGAAAACCAAAATCTATTATTTAAACAGTTTTTATTCAATATTTTCACAATACTCTATGAAAAAGTTTTTTTTGTAAAAATCGATTCATATCTTGATGGTTATTTACCTTGATTTTTGAGCCCAAGTGCATATCAGATGTGGAACCGTATTCGGATTCAGATTTGTGTAAACAAAAAAATTATCGAGATTTAGATCTTGGATTCTCGAATATCTGGAGTTTATATATGTATTTTAAAAAAAAACTAGAATATTCACGTATATCAGAATTTGAATTTGAATCAAAATACACTCTTTAATAAAACTCTAAAATACTAAAAAACATGAAAAATAAAACTAGTTATAAAAATAAAAAATTTAAGTTCTTTTTAGAACAAAATTTTATATATCATAAAAAAATCTATGTTATTTATACCATTTTATTGAAAATATAAAATATATACTAAAAATGATATATTTCTAATATGATGGATCTGAATCTTAATATTCTTATCTACAAAAGTTTTATTATCCGGATCCAAATCTTGATTCGTCTGAACGCTAATATGAACTTTTTAGATATCATAATTTCCTAATCAAATCACAACAAATCTCGCATAATAGTTCTACCCCTAATGCATGCTTCTTTTAGTTGGCTTTAAACCAAAATATCAAAATAATATTCGTAAATCTAATAATGATAAGCGAGAAGAAAATAAAACTTCATAATAATTTTGAATTTAGGAGAGTAACATGTTGAATATTAACATATACTTCCATAATAGGTGAAGTGCAGAAGTGGGTTGAAGATGAGTCAAGACAACAATACTTTAGTTGCCAGCAAAGCCATAAGATCCACCAACTCATAAACTAACCACATAAGACCCACTTACTTCTCTTATTTTTTTCTTACTAACTAATCCCCACCATTAAGGGCCACTAATCCACATTTCATTATTTCTTCATCCACAAAGTCAATATATTTCTTTTTATAACTCTGGTATCGGGTACCTCGAAAGATTTTGACTAGATCTAAAGCATTCAAAATCACTAAAGATATCCAAGAAAACCGTTGAAATTCATCCTATTTTAATTGATGATGCTCGAAATTTAAACTTAAGTGACAAAACTCATATATACGAATAGAATTAGAAGCTTGGTTTATAAAGTCAATATTATTATGAAGCAAATTAGTAATTTTGCTCTTTCTTTGAATATTTTTCAAGGTCAATGATGAAACAAGTGGTCTTTATTTTATATATTTTCTTAAACTTTTGACTTTCATCATATCTATTAAATAGTTCTTCTTGACACGCATAATCAATTGTTTGTGTTGGAAACTTATCATAACATAACTGGGGCTTTTAGCTCTGGTGATAAAGGGCTCAAAGCTGTGAGTTCCGTCATCTGGGTTCGAATCCCGGCCACCGTCAATTAACATGGGGTGAATTTCGGCAGTCTTCCTGGATACCCTTGGCGACTGCGGACGCTTTGGGCATAGTCGGAGTCCTTCGGGGCTCCGGATACCAGGGTTATAAAAAAAAAAAAAAAAAACCTTATCATAACATCCTTAGAGTTATTTTATAAATTTGGTACAAATCTTAATTAAACCAATTCAGAAGTTAAAATTTTTAGGATTTGACTTTTTTTTTATATGCATCAAGAATTTTATTTGCCAGAAAACTCACGGATATATAAGGTTGAATATATGATTTTCAAAAATTCAATATATATATTAACTAGTGAAAAATGTTATCATGATGACATTTAAAAAGAGTAAATATTTAAATAAGTACATGGTGAGGGAATGGAGAAGGTTCTCCACTTGCAATATTACAAATGATGATGACTTTTGAATTATCGTGTTATTAAGATATATAATAATTATTAAAGTTGCAATCAACATTTATATTATGTTAATTAACTACTATATCTTTAACAAAATCTCAACCTTAAAACCTACTATTCTTTTTTTACATTAAAATTAATTAAAAGCAAGCAAATGCGCAAGTTGGATGTGTCTCCACTTATGTTATTATTCATGTTCTTTTTTTTTGTCAACATGCTAAAATATTATTTTGGTGTTCTTATTTTGTCTATGAAGTATGAACACAATAATTTAGTAAGCAAAGACCCACTCTTCCTTTGTTAATGATAAACGTATTTGACTCTTTCTTCATCCTTGAAACTTTCCCCTGAGTAACCACGTGTAAACTGGTTTGATTTAACTCTTAAAGATACGGTAGATCTTGACTATTACCATAACAATTCGAGGATTAATTAGTGAGCTAAAACCAGAGTTTGGTTCCGAGATTTTCAAGACTATAATCTACAAAATGAAAAATGGATCGATTTTTAAACAATTTCTTTTAGAAAAATCCGATTTTTAAAAGAAAATTATGAAAATAAAAATGGATCATAAGCCTGTGTTTAGTATGTTTGGTTTGAAGATCGGCTTTAGCTAAAACATCTACACACAAGACACAATATTTATTAGTGATTATCAATGATTTGCTTGTACTTAGGGGTGGACATATTTCCCGAAACCCAAAACCTGAACCGAACCGACACGAAAAAACTCGATCCGAAAATTTTAATTACCCGAATGAATTTTAGACTAATGTTTTTCGGGTACCCGATACCCGATCGGGTACCCGATACCCGATCGGGTACCCGAAAAACCCGAATAGATGCATTAAACATAACAATATACTTCCAACTTCAACTTGTATGCACATTTTAGGGTTAATGTAGGAGAAAATGTTGTCGATTCAACTTCTTTCCTAAAATCTTGTAGCAATTTTATTTTTGTAAATGTTTTTGTGTTGGTATTTGGAATGGATAATGATTTGTGATATCATAAAGCAAAAAATTATATCAACATATCGAACTAATTTTGGGTATCAAGTACTTTTTATAGATTTAAGGTATTTTAATTAATTTCGGGTACATACAAACTTTTTGGGATCCAAAAAATTTCGAGTATAAATCGGTTCTCATAGTGTTGACCCAACCCGAACCCAACCCAAAAATTTTCGGGTCCTATATGGGTAGTAAATTCTTATATCCGAAAAACTCGAACCCAAAATTTTTGACCTGAAGCTCATCCAAAAACCCGAATGCCCACTCCTACTTGTACTTTTCACATGCAACGTATTTGAACTACCTTCTGTTTAAACCTATAATTTGTAACAAGTTTTCTTGTTTTAATGATTTTTCAAGCCACTAAGCTACATATTTATATCAATGTAGCAGATAGACAAATTTCAATCTTAAATTCAAATTGAAAAAAAAAGAACAAATTCACATTACAGAAATTAAGATTTTCTTCATTTTTGTCTAGATTTAAAATTTATGATAGATTTGTGATAGGTTTACAACGTGTTTACCAAATTTGTCTCAGTATTTGAAAATGTATATTTTGCCAGATTGACAAATTTCATTTTAAAATTCAAATTAAAAAGAACAAATTCACATTAAAAAAATGAAGATTTTCTTTATTTTTGTCTAGATTTTAAATTTATGATGGATTCGTAATAGGTTTACAACGTGCTTATCAAATTTGTCTTAGTGTTTCAAAACGTATACTTTACCATATTGACAAGTTTCAATCTTAAAATTAAAATTAAAAAGAACAAATTCATATTAAAAAATGAAGATTTTTTTTCTTTTCATTTTTGTCTATATTTAAAATTCATGATGGATTCGTGATAGGTTTACAATGTGTTTACCAAATTTGTTTTAGTGTTTAAAAACGTATACTTTACCAGATTGACAACTTTCAATCTTAAAAATTGAATTAAAAAGAAAAAATTCACATTAAAAATGAAGATTTTTTTCATTTTTTTCTATATTTAAAATTCATGATGGATTCGTAACGTACACTTTACCAGATTGACAAGTTTTAATCTTAAAATTCAAATTAAAAAGAACAATTTCACATTAAAAATGAAGATTTTTTCCATTTTTGTCTATATTTAAAATTCATGATGGATTCGTGATAAGTTTACAATCTGTTTACCAAATTTGTCTTATTGTTTCAAAACGTATACTTTACCAGATTGACAAGTTTCAACCTTAAAATTCAAATTTTAAAATCAAATAAACATTAAAAAATGAAGTTTTTTTTTTCATTTTTGTCTATATTTAAAAGTCATGATGGATTCGTGATAGGTTTACAACGTGGTTATCAAATTTGTCTCGGTGTTTTAAAACGTCTACTTTATATATTTGTAATTTTTGATGAAACAAAACCGTAATCTCAAAATTCAACACTTGGAGTAATATGAACGAAATGCGGGAACAATCTAAAAATGTTCAGGATTCTCGATAGAATTAGCGAACCTTACCTTTTTTCTCTCGAAATTCTCAAAAGTAAAACAGATCTGTAACTTCCATTAGAATGCTAAACGGTTAGGAAACGTTTGTAATATATTACCATAAAACTTTTTAAAAAATAATATTTTATAATTTAATTAATACTATAAATTATTTTAAAATTTAGTGTCGAATTGGATAAGTGAAAAATTAACAAAAATTGATAAGATAATCGCCTATATATTAAAGGGAAGACACTTTTGAAACAAAACCTTTAATTACATAACTAATTACATGAAATATCACTCACACTATCCATGTATCCAAACACTCATTATCAATCTTTAAAAAAATAAAAAGTCATTAAAAATCCTCTTTTAAATTATATGAAATATTTAAAAATGAATATTTTGTATTTTTGTTTTTACTACATATTTATTTTTATTTTTACTACTAATTAGTTACAAAATTGAATTATATTAAGATTTTTCTAAATTAAAATTACATAACTAATCACATGAAATGCCACTCACACCATCCATTTATCCAAACACTCATTATTATTATTTTAAAAAATAAAAATATTGAAAATCCTATATTAAATTATATTAAATATTTAAAAATGAATATTTTGTATTTTTGTTTTTAATAAATATTTATTTCTATTTTTACTAATGATTAGTTACCAAATTGAATTATATTAAGATTTATCCAAATTGAAATGGCAAGAATAATAATTTTATCAATTATATAATTAAATAATTATATATAATGATAAATACGATCTTTTCATATACTACTAATGAGTTATATAATTAAATTATATTAAAACTTAGGTATATTAAAAATAAAATATTTATTGTATTTTATATAATATAATTATATAATTTTTACAAAATTATCACATTTTTACTTCGAAATTTATATATTTATATTTGTCGATAAATTCTATAATCATTATTTTAAATCTATATAATGATACATAAAATTTAAATCATACTTTATATTTTGTAACATATTTCCGCGGATAACGCGGGATATCATCTAGTAAGATAATAATTTGAAAAACTTATACATAAATATAATCCTAATGATATCATAAGCTAATATGCATATATAACTAAGATGAGATATTAAAATATGATTCAAATGTTAATTCATTTTACTCTAAGTTAAAATCTCATTGAAGATTATTTTTTACTTATAATTATTTTATAGGAAATTTTTAGTGTAGTTTTCTCAATCTACGACAAAACTTTGAAAATTATATGTCTGATAATTGACATTTTACGTGTATAAATGTTTTTATATGTATCTAGTATTTTATATGCTTGATATTTTATTGTAATAATAATATTCATTATTTGGGACGAAATTTCACCGGTTTTAATTTCGTGTATGTCATTTTTATAAATGCATTAACTACTACGTATAAATTTATTATTCCAAAAATATTAAAAATTATTTAATAAAGATATTCATTCTCTATAAATTAATATTTATAAATTTATCTATCTCTATAAACTAATAATTTTAAAATATATTGACGTTAGTCATTTATAAAAATTTAAATTGTATCTACATTGTTATTTTTAGTTTACTTCCAAAAAGATCATAATCAAAAAGGAAACGATCCCACCATTTTAATCTTGCTAGCGTGATTTATAGTAGTAATTATCACAGTCCAACAACAATATATAAATGTACCACTCACTTCATAAATTACTCTTTCCATCTTTTAAAGATTGTCATTTTATATATTTTATACATATTAAAAAATTTATTAACTAATAAAAAAAATACTACAACTATAGTTCAAAAAAATCAAAATATTAAATTTTTGTATTAAAAACCGAAAATAATTTTTCTTTGCAACAAAAATAATAAGTAAAATGACAATCTTTTAAAAACAGAAAAATATCATTTTAAAACCTATAAACAATTAATAACCAACACAAATTGTGCAACTAAAACATTTTGGACTCTAAAAATTATACTATTTTACTACACATTAAATCGTAAATTTAGAAAGATAATAAAATAATAAAAATTAAAATTAAAACTAAAATTGTGTATATGGTAAAATGATTTATTTTACTATATTGTTTTAAATTGTTATCCACTAATAAATCTTATAACTTAATAATATTAAAATAGTAATTTTAACATTTAAATATAGTTTGGTTAAAGATATCTTACTATCTAACTTGATAATATATTGATGTTTTTTTTATTTAAAAAAGCTTGATAATATATTAATAGAAAATATAAGTGACATAAGAAAGAGAGAGTGATGGTTAAGCAGAGAGCAAGAGCCGAAAAAGCATCATGAGAGTTGACGAATATTTACGAAACAGTGAAATAGCCATTGATAAATTGACACGTGGTAAACTCGCAGATCATCATGAGATCCGACGGTTATCATAGGCGCAACTTTCAAAGAAGTGTAAATATGATAAAAACATAAAATTAAAGAGTTTGTTTGAAGGAACTGTTGCTATTTTTTTCTGTCAGAGTGTATAAATTTTTAAGAACAAAAATAAAATTTAAATCCTTGAGATCTATCTTTTCCTTTATTGGTATTTTATATATTTATGCAAAATTGATTGGATTATACTCTTTCTTTGAATTTTATCAGAAAATCTTGATTTTTATGTGGTATAGTAATATGTTTAGGTGGTGTGTAATATGTTTAAAACTTTAGATATTCTGTATGGGTTAACTAAATTTTCAAAACTACAAACATATTTCTAATACTAAGATAAGGCACTTAGAAATATCTAAAATATTTGAACATATTGTATAATTGTATTTTTTTTGTCAACATTACAAATAAATTACAACATTTACGTTTTGGCCGTGAATCAAATTAGGGATACCTAAATTATAAGTTGGAGTCTGTGCCACTAGATTACGAATGCTCGACTATAATTATATATTTTAATGTCAATTTATATTTTATTATATAAACAAAATGACGTTAATATCAATGACATATGTAAGTAAATTATAACTCATTATATTGTGGTATATGTTAAACTAAATTTTGATTTCACATATATCAAATAATTTTTAGAAATTTAGTTTATTTTTTATTTCTATTTTTATATATTATATAATTTAAAATTTGAAAAAGGTAAATATGTAAATATAAAAAACATACTAAGAAAACATCAAAAAAGTACAAAGTGAATCAAATACATATATTTACTATATAGTTCCAATTAAAAAAATTATTTATAAAACATATTTTCTGCAAGGTAAATATTTTTTCAATAATAAGTTGTATATGTCATATTAGAATTATAATCTTTCATACGTATTGTTAAATACATTTATAACAAATATATATTCTCAAAATTCAACAAAAAGTGGGTGTGTTCCAAAAATACTACAATTTTTTGAAAATATCACAAAATTAAAAATTATTTATATTCCAAAACTACCACAAATTTGAAATAGCTTTAAATTTAAACCATAACCCCCAAAAACAAATCTTACCATTTCAAATCTAAATTCTAAATCTAAAATTTTAAATTATAATTTTTAAAATTTTTTTTTATTTTTCTAATATTTTTGAAAAAATAATAATAATTTTATAACTTTTGAAAATATAAGGTATTTTTAGAAGAAATTCTTCTACTCGTATTTGTTAATTTGGAAAAATGTTAAATGTCTAATACAAAATTCAAATTCAAGGAATAAAGAAGGTTCCCAACTATTTCAATTCAACTTTTTTTGACTGTAATTTAATTCAAATTCGCGCGTGATATCAACGTGTTTATATACGAGAGTGAGACTAATAATAAGAGTTCTAACTCCAACCCTTGCCTTAGCCACGAGTCAACCCTCTTAACGTCAAGAGAGAACATTAATATTATTATAAAAAGCAAACAAAAAAAAAAATATTTTCTTCAAATTTTTTTTTCCTTTTCAGATTTAACACATAATAATAGAATAAAAATTCATATCTTATTTTATTTATTTCCCCTTTATATTCTCTTTCCTTTATAATTTCCACTCATAAAAATCATTTTTTTCTTGCACAGAAGTCAACTCTCTCTCTTTCTTCTTTCTTCTCCTCTCAATCTTCTCTCATGGATGAACAACTTCGACTATAATCTCTAAAAAACTCTTAAATTCTTAATCTTTCCAAAGAAAATTTTACTTTTTTAAAAGATGGGTAACGGAATTACGAAGCTTAGTAAATGTTTCACCGGAGGAGAAGTAGAAAATCGTCGGAAACAAAAAGAGAGAATTGATCCGGATCCGGATCCTCTTGATGAAGGATTAGGTCACTCTTTCTGTTACGTAAGACCCGACCCGACTCGGATTTCATCATCAAAAGTTCACTCAGAAGAAGATTCAACAACGACGACGTTTCGTACAATCTCAGGTGCATCTGTAAGTGCTAATACATCAACTCCACTTTCTACTTCTTTATATGATCCGTACGGTCATATCGATCGAGCTGCAGCTTTTGAAAGTACGACTTCGTTTTCATCGATTCCTTTACAACCGATTCCGAGAAGCTCCGGTTCGATTGTTCCTGGTTCAGGTCCGATTGAAAGAGGATTTCTTTCCGGTCCGATTGAAAGAGGATTTATGTCCGGTCCACTTGATGGTTTAAGTTTATTCTCTGGTCCACTTGATAAAACCGGTTCTGATTCTGATCAATTTCAACGAAGCTTCTCTCATGGTTTAGATATACACCGGGTCGGGTCGAAAAAAGGATCTTTAGTTCGTGTTCTTCGTCGAGCAATTTCTAAAACGATTACTCGTGGACAAAACTCAATCGTTGCTCCGATTAAAACCGTTAAAGAATCTGATTGGGTATTCGGGTCGGATAAAACCCGAAACCAACACAACCACCACAACGAGAATCTCACCGTCAATAGCTTGAATTTCAGTAGCGAAGGAAGCTTATTAGACGACGACGTTTCACTTGAAAGCCAGAATCTTCAGTGGGCCCAAGGTAAAGCTGGTGAGGATCGTGTACATGTCGTTGTATCGGAAGAACATGGATGGCTTTTCGTTGGTATCTACGATGGATTCAACGGTCCAGATGCTCCTGATTATCTTCTCTCTCATTTGTATCAAACCGTTCATCGTGAGCTTAAAGGATTGTTATGGGATGATCCTAAAATCGATTCAAATTCGCAAGATTCTTCTTCTTTTGATCCTTCTCCTAGTGTAAACTACGATTCGAGTTCGGTGAAAAAGTCAAAGAATTGTGAAGAAAGTCAACGACGGTGGAGATGTGAATGGGATCGAGAAAGACTCAGTCTTGACCGTTTACTGAACCGAAGCACTAACGGGTCGGATCTTGATCCGGATCCGAACTCTTCAGATGTTTTAAAAGCTTTATCACAAGCTTTAAGGAAGACAGAAGAAGCATATCTTGAGAATGCAGATATGATGCTCGACGAAAATCCTGAACTAGCTTTAATGGGTTCTTGTGTTTTAGTGATGTTGATGAAAGGTGAAGATGTTTATTTGATGAATGTTGGTGATAGTAGAGCATTGCTTTGTCAAAAATCCGAAACTGATTACTGGATTGGGAAGATTAAACAAGATTTAGAACGAATCAATGAAGAAACTATGAATGATTTCAATGGTTGTAACAATGGAGAAAGAGCTAGTTTAGTCCCAAATCTATCAGCTTTTCAGCTTACTGTTGATCATAGCACAAACGAAGAAGAGGTAAAGAACATTTTCCGCAAGCTTATCGAAGAATTATTGTAATAGAAATTCCGGTTGTTGAATCGAGTTTAATTGTATCAGGAAGTTGATAGAATAAGAAAGGAGCATCCGGATGATGCTAGCGCGGTGTCGAATGATCGAGTTAAAGGTTCATTGAAGGTCACAAGAGCTTTCGGTGCTGGCTTCCTCAAGCAGGTACTTAACATTCTTGTGCCATTATATTTGATCTGTTTAAGGCGTAAATCACTTCTCCCAAGAGATTNCCTCCCAAGAGATTCAAATTAGTGATCTTGAACATTCTTTGGACTGCCTCAACCACTAGACCGAAGTCTCTAGCTATTATATTTGATTTGGTTTCAATCTAATTGAACTTTTGGGATACTTTGTTTTGCAGCCAAAATGGAACAATGCACTTCTTGAAATGTTTCAAATTGATTACAAAGGAACATCTCCTTACATCAATTGTATACCATCACTTTACCATCATAGACTCGGCTCGAAAGATCGGTTTCTGATACTATCATCGGATGGTCTATACCAATACTTCACAAATGAAGAAGCAGTTTCAGAAGTTGAACTCTTTATTACATTACAACCTGAAGGCGATCCGGCTCAGCATTTGGTTCAAGAGCTTCTATTTCGTGCTNTTTTCGTGCTGCTAAGAAAGCTGGTAATAATCTATCTATCGAACATTTTTGTATCGATTTTTTCGATCTTTTGATTTGTAAGTATTTGATTTTTTGGAATCTTGATTGATGTTTTTGTAGGTATGGATTTTCATGAATTGCTTNATTTCGTGCTGCTAAGAAAGCCGGTAATAATCTATCTATCGAACATTTTTGTATCGATTTTTTCGATATCTTTTGATTTGTAAGTATTGATTTTTTGGAATCTTGATTGATGTTTTTGTAGGTATGGATTTTCATGAATTGCTTGAGATACCACAAGGGGAACGGAGACGGTATCACGATGATGTTTCAATTGTAGTTATCTCTTTAGAAGGAAGAATGTGGAAATCTTGTGTATAAACTATATAATATAAATCAAATATGAACATAAAGACAAAACTAGAGTTTTTTTATGAGTTTCGAGTTTAATCTTATGGTCTTAAAAAAAAAACTTGATCTAAAACATTAGAAACTCGAAGAAGTTCAATTATGTAATATGTAAAAACGGTAAGAAAAAGTTTTGTATCTCAATTCAAATTCAAGTCTCGCAAGTCATTTTTTTTTTGGATTAACAATAAATGGTATTACAAAAACACATATTTCAGCCATTTGATATATTGGGAGCCAAAGAAAAATACATAACCCTTAAAATCCGCAATAATCTACCAAGTCTTCCAAAAACAGGATCTAAAGTCTTGATGATGACTCTCTAGAATTATTTACCTAAGAGGATCGCGTAAACTCTTGCTACACAAGTCATCACTAGAATTTGGTAGACTTCGAAAAAAGACAATGCATTTCTTGAAGAGTCTGAATAGACTTTCACATAGGAGAAATGATTCGTCACAAATGTCGAGTCCGAATAAGACGTCACTAACCGTCTAAACATCAATATGCAAATGGTAAAAAAACCAGTCAGACCTCCCTTCGAATATGACGATTTGATCTTGTGGAATAGGCTAAAAATTGCCTAAACGATTCATCTTAAAAGACAGAGGTCGAAAGAAAAACGGTAAAAACAAACCGACTCGATCAAGACTAGGATAAACTTGATCTAGAAGAAT